>JAJMFW010000063.1:0-30067 GCA_030574975.1 Teunomyces atbi | reverse complement strand
AGGAAATTTCGTGGTAAATTATTGACTCTATTATTTTCTCTCTTTGTTTGGGAAAAGTGTCCAATTTCATTTTATTGTTCAACAATAACTCGAGCTTATTGCTAAATGATTGTGTTCTCAATTCTAGTACATCAATAGAAATACAGTAATTTGCTTTGCTGAACTCCTCAGCAATTTCCCTTTGGTGATTGTCCATTAAGTCGGGGTTTATTACCACTATCAATTTCTTCTCAAGTCTAAGGACATCGACAATAGAACCAGTTCCGGCATGTGATATAACAACATCTGCTTCCTGTATGTATTTATTAATATCATTGGAAAATGGAAATAACACAAGTCGAAAATCAGTGCTTTTTGACCGGTAAACTCTCCTGTTATCACTTGCTGGTTCGTTTCTTTTGTCTTCAACAAGGGAAAGCTTTGAAAGGACGTCATTTTCCTCAAATATACGATTTAAATGTTGTTCGCTCCTTAGTTTTTCATTTCCATATTGTATTGACAACTGGTCGATCCCTATTGAAATTAATTGGTTAATCAAATCTATCTTCGTGACTTCGGCTAATAGGGAAGTGAACGTCACAGTTGCTCCTGAAGTTACGAATATTTTCATGACAACCAGCTGAAACCAACTCGTATGTGTTTCTTGAATTATTATCAAAACGCGACGCAAACATCCGGGTAACTTAGTGTGTATAAAAGAAGCCAGCAATAAAATAGACGACAATAGAGGAACAATTACACTGCAAAACAAAGTGAATATGTGGGAGAACCTGCACCGGTTGCTAAATTCTGTAGAACAAAACAGGTTCACAATAATACATCTGAAAATTTAGCGTTCTCAGTCTTTAAAGGGAATTTCCTCGATATCTGGAGTTTTGACTTCAGATATCAGCAAAGAAACCCTCCTCGTTACTCGCCAGAGTCATTAGAAAACTATAGAGTTTGACAATTCGTATTCAGATGCTCTACTTAAAAAATAAAAGGTGGCAACCTGCATTGAAGTTATCCGTACCTGATTATTATCACACCGTCATTATTCCCGCAGCGCCTAAATACTCGTACCTCGTCTAAGTAATTTGGCCTAAAAGGGGCACTTTTGACCTCTTTTTGTGGTGGGGGTATTTCCGCTATCCCCATATGGACAGATGAGAACCACCACATACACATTGTGAAGGATTGATGCCACATTGTATCTCGGATTAATGGGCACTTGTTTGTACGGAGAATTGCGATAACAATATTATCAGTGGTTTGTATTCAGACTTTGGTCAATGAGGTCATTCCTGTGGCCGTAAAATATCCTTGTTTAGTCTTTTTATTCTCCATATTACTTACTCCACATTTTTTCTTTCATTTCCTTTGACTGGTTAGTCTACTTCGCTGTTATATCCATTAAGCTTTTTTTGAATATGGTCTAGATTGCCGTCCTTCGGCGTGTGGAAAACGCTATTTTACGTATATATTACTCTAAAATGTCTTCAGGGTTTCTTTCAACTGTACTTATTATTTACTGACGAATATTCAAGAGATGACGCTGACAGAGTCCAACCTTAATGGCACTACCCCATCAACCACACCCCCTGATTCAAGCATACTACCTAGCCCAAATTCTAGTCCAAATTCAACCCCTAGTTCTACATCAACTTTAACGGAATTAATTTCGACTGCACAAACTACTAGTACAGATAAGTACTTAATTAGTACTCACTCAATTATTCCAAGATCATGTATTGCGCCTTCTCCTTCTACCAACTCAGTTAACACCTCCTCGGTGTGTGCTAATGATGATTTGGTTCTTAGAATATCCCACAATTTATTAGATTCGACTGAACCTCCTGTTTATAAACATGAAATACATCACTTGCCTTCAATTTTGAGGAAAAGCAGTATTGGAAATGACCAAGTTGTATCCACAACATACTCAATGACATCATCATCGACGCATTCTATTACTTCCGACTTTGAAGATACGACCCCCACTACTTCCTTTGAAACATCTACCTCAATTCCTTCTATTCCATGGATTATGTTGTTTAATTCAGCAATACCGTCTGTTCCTGATCATGAAAATATAAAGGTAATTTCAACAACTGACCAATTTGCCTCCTTATTAAATTACTACTATAACTCAAGATTTTGTGACAAACTTCCTTCAGATCCAGTGTACAAATCCAAGAGAATACTGGAATCCATGAAACTTTTCCCGTATCTACATGGGCTCAATACAATGAATCTGCGCTCCTTTTACTTAGGGGATCTGTACAATCACGATGAGATAATCCCCTCTGTTGACGACAGTGAATTTCTCAATATAATGTTTGTCAATTCGGGGTCTGTGCGAAGCAATATTCCTAATTTGATTAATACCATTGATATAAATGATTTGTTGGTCCCAAAAAGAAAGCGAAGAAGCATCATTCCATTTCGATCTCTGCTAGAAGCGAATAAAGTTGAATATGAACCATTTCGTAAATGTTCAAATTTATCAGGATTTGACAGTTGTGATTTAGACAATAGGAATTTTGCAAATCAGATAAAACTCATGGCATGTGTTTCAAGTTTCGTCGTGTACAACTATAATTTTGAAGATAATTTGGAAATGGCACTATTACTTGATTCACTAAAGTGCAAAGATTCAAACTACATCTACATTGTTGATTCGTGTGCATGGGACAAGATTGACTTGAAATATTTTGACTTATTTCCAGTAAACAATGAAATGGATATACCAGGTCTTGGGAAGATTCATTTAGCATCCAGTGATAATTCAATGAGGAATGGAAATAGCAATTTTGATTCCCAAGATAGCAAATTGTTAAGTTATGAACAGAATTTAATTTGGAGATTTAATTCAATGAAATGGATTATGGAAAACAAAATTTGCTTGGGAAATTGGAACGATTTGAGCAGCATGACTAAATCAAGAAGTCTATCTTTCAAATTAATAATAAATTGTCGGGAAAATGCTTCATTCCCTTCATTAACCAAACTACAAACAATTTACAACGATTTAAATAATTACTCTAGTTTGAGAAGCAATAATACTTATTATTTGGAATTTCCAAGTTCCGGCTGTTTTGACCCTACAAAAATCAGTTCCCTGGAGGTCTTATCATTTTTGAATTTATTAAAATTGGTCAAACTAATTACAGGTCTTAATTTAAAAGTATTTGTTTTGTCTTTTGATGGCTTTACTGGTCTATCTTTGTTAACTATTTGTTTTGGTCAATTATTAAGGTTTCAAACAGTAGAAGAGTCCATTATTTACTTCCTTGGAAATGAGAGTAAAGAAAATGATGATATCAAGCTATATTTTTTTAAGTCAGATTATGCTTTCTTGAAGAGATTTGAAATCTTTTTATGTTTCTTGAAAGAAAAAGAAATGTGCAACAATACTATGGTTAATTTTGTAAATCATCAGGAGGTTTATTCATTTGAAGAAGAGAGGGGTTTGTTAAAGGTAAAATACGACTGGTTTGATTTAAAATTTGATAATAACTTTCCATCTAAAGTCTTTCCTGGCTTAATTTTGGGTTCATTAAGTCATTCCAATTCGTTCACTATTTTGAATGCAATGGAGGTAAGTGATTTGATCTCTATTGGAGAGTGTCCCATTTGGGTGTATAATTTACGTGATATCTTAATGTTTGACTGTGACCCAGAATTGGAAATCAAAAGACGTCAAAAAAATTTTGTGGTGATTGAACCAATTTATATGTTTAATAATGGTGAGTCAAAGATCTATGAAATCGATTTCACTAAGTTCCCAAACATTTCCCATAGAATCCCCAGGAATTTGAAGAGATTTCTTTTTATGTATAATCTAAAAGATGATGGAAAAGATTCTATACTTGAACTATTCTGTGATTGTCCCAGTCTGATTCAATCAAAATTCCTATTGAAGGATCCGTCATATGCAAGACAAGGTGGCAAAAGCAAGAGTACAACAATGATTCATTGTCGTGTTGGTGTATCACGATCTGCTTCAATTGTCATAGCATCAATGATGAAGAGCTTTCGTATGAGTCTTCTATCATGCTATCTATTCTTACGTGTGCAGAGGTTCAACATTATTATCCAACCGAACTTGAAAATATTTCATGATTTATACTTATTTGAGGAAATGTTAGGTTTGCGGAAAGAAATCAAAAGTTATAACTGGGAAGTCTTATGTCAAGAGATTTTTAAGCTAAATCGTCATTATTTATGATTGTTAATATTATGGTATGCAAGCAGCCAGGTGCGCTTGAATAATTCATTCGAAAAAAAGTTTGTAGGCGTTTTGAAATGGACCATTTCTATCCAAATATTTCCAGGGTAGAATGGTGAGTAAGCAGCCTTATTATTCTTGTTTGCACCAAAATAGGAACCATATATGACCATAGTGCATATTGCAAAATGGATGTGGCACCAGAGTGTTGGCAAACTTGATGAATTAAAAATAATTGGGGCGAGCTGGGAATTGAACCCAGGGCCTCTCGCATGCTTGATGTAATCAATTCATTCCTGAATCGTTGCCCAAAGCGAGAATCATACCACTAGACCACACGCCCAATCTGTTGTGTTCGTTTAAAATCTTCTGAACCATATTGTAATGAAAAGATACTTCATTAAACGAAACTGTCAAAGTGGGTTAGTATTTAATAATTACTCTTTAATACTTAATATTGACTGATTAATATACTAAACAATTCCCAATGAAAGGGTACTACATGTACAACCTTTTCTAGCATATATTCTCTAAACTTTTTACAAATTTGAAAATGATGAAGAAGTTTAGAATATTGCCAATCAATGATGAAAACTGATTAAACTGTGACAATATTGTACATTGCTCTTTGTTTTATATCTGAGTATCAACTTAATAAATACTTTTTAAAACTTACGTATTTAATATGTATTTGCAAGCTAACTACACACTGTTGAGGTATTTTGCAATCCTACTGAGTGATATCATAAGAAAAATCAAAACCGCAACACATAGTGATTGTCAAAAAGAATACTTGGAAATTGAAAACTATTTTGACTCATAATTGTTACAGCTCAATTAGAAGTAATTATACTTAAGTCTTTATTTTGTAGTTGTATATGTGATTTCACATTGAAGTAAAATTGGTATTTTACTTAAAGTTTATATGTGTAAACAAATATAGCACAGACATTTTTGTCTGAAATTTTCTAGTGATTCAACTTTCGATTTGAACACTTTTCAATCAGAAATGTCCAAGGCAATTGTTACCAAAGTCGTCAATTCAAGTAAGTATTCCTTGTGAATTGTACTTGTTAAGGTTTTAACTAACAACTAGTCCAGAAATTTTATCCAGCTGCTTTGGCAGATAGAACCTGGGACAATACAGGTTTGTTAGTAGATGCAAGCTCTGAGCTGAGCCAATCTAATGAGACACGTGTACTTCTTACGATTGACTTAACACAAGACGTTGCTGAAGAAGCCGTGAAAGAACGTGCCAATTTTATTATGGCGTACCATCCATTTATTTTCAGAGGTTTGAAATCAATTACGAATAATGACCCACAACAAAGATCATTGATTAAGCTTATTCAAAATAATATCAGTGTCTACTCCCCACACACAGCTGTGGATAGTGCTAAAGGAGGAGTTAATGATTTTTTGGCAGATGGCATTCTGCAAGGATTCCATGAAGTATCCAGAGAAGTCATTCAAAAAGATAAGGACAACGAAGGATGCGGAATGGGTAGAATTCTCACTTTGGCTGAACCAGTTAAATTACTGAAATTAGTTGAAAATGTCAAGGCTAGTCAGGGTTTGGAACATGTTCAAGTTGCACATGCAAGAGGTCAGACCAATGATCATCTAATCAAAACAATAGCAATCTGTGCTGGTTCAGGTGGCTCGGTTTTCAAAGGAGTGAGTGCTGATTTATTCTATACTGGTGAGTTATCACATCATGAGGCGTTATACTTTACTGAAACCGGGTCTTCTGTCGTGGTGTGCAATCATTCGAACACCGAAAGAGAATTTTTGAAAATCATTCAAAAACAATTAGCTGATGATATACCCGATGCTGATATTATCATCAGCAAGACTGACAAGGATCCTTTTAAGACATACTAAACAAGCTATATAGACGGTAAGTAGAGTTAACACATTTCAATCACGTGAGCAAATACCCCCGTATTTTTGTAATTGTAACGAGATAGTAATAAGTCACTTAGTGATCTAAAGTGAAACCTTAAGTTAGGTTATATTTTGTCTTGAAAGCAGTACTTGAGTGTATGTATTGTCGTCAATTTCAGTTGGAGGAAGATTGATTTAATATCATGACGGACAATACCGGTTTATCAATAGCCCTGTTAAGTGGACCTCATTTGCCTCGTTACAATGTCAAATCAACCATCATTTCTTGTCTGAATTCTGATTACGCCTTCTTATACGGAGGTTTTGATGATATGGATGTACTCGAAAGTAATGTTTATCTTTTGAACTTGAATTCAATGACATGGGAAGTTGACGATAAACATACTGGATTGTTTAGAGAGGGCCATCTGGCTGTTGATATTGGTAATGGAAACATATTTGTATTTGGTGGGGTTCCTTATGACGATGAATCATCTGATACTCAGGATGGAGCTATAAATTCAACAAATTTTAAAGACAGCATTATGATCATTTACAATATCTTTGAGAGAAATTGGATCGGGCCACCTCCGTTTGCATTGGAGAACGCACCATCAATGAGATCCAGACATGCATGCTGTATCTCACAGGATGGTTCTAAAGTTTACATCAGTGGGGGGTTAGTCAAGTCTATACCATTAAGCGATCTATATTGCTATGATTTAAATTCTGGAACTTGGACGGGTCCATTTCAGTTTGTTGCACGATTTGACCATTACATCACCATGATAGATGATAAAATTTACACATTTGGTGGGCTTGACAAGGATATGAATCATGTGACGGATACTGTTACATTTTATTCACTTTCAACAAAATCAATGGGTGAAATAAGAATCTTACCGAGAGAGAAATCATCTGTAGAAGAATCGGACGATGACCAAGTTGAACCTTTTAGTGAAGCTTCGCCAATTGATAGGGAAAAGACTTATTTGAACTCAGAAATAAACAATTACATCAAGCTAATTGTTAGCATGCCAGCTTGGGGATCGAACTCAAACGATATTAGCGTCGCCTATGTGAATTTAAGTGACCTTGAAACAAAGGAAATCTATTCTTCACAAAATTTGGAAACATTTTTCAGTGGAAGGAACATCAGCATATCAAACTACACTTGGAAAAGCTCATTTGTTACCAGAGATGGAACGTTATATCTCCTAGGGGCAAAGCTTAAAAGCAACATCTTTTTGAATCTAGAGAGTGAGTCGAATAATGGTGATCTGTCGATTGAGGAATCTAATATCGATAATCTCAACGGAAATCAAGAGGTTGCAAGTTCCAATGATGAATTTGTTTTAAATTCAATCCTTAAGATTAGACTAACTGATTTTGGAATACCTAGGGAAACATCATACATAATGAAGTCACACTTGACGAGAAATTTATCTTTATCTAATGATTTTGAAAGATTATTGCTGAGCCAAGCGTTTACAGATTTTGAAATACTTACCTTAACAAATGAAGAAGATAAAGTGATCCTCAATACTGTATTACCGGAATCTCATAGTTGTGACAGGAAGAATATAATCAAGGTACACAAATCAATACTACTAGCAAGATGGCCTCATTTTGAAAGGTTAATTGCCATAGGTATGACCGAAACTGTGCAAAATAGAATGTTCATACCAGAACCATACCTATGGGTTAAAGCAATGATATTCTACTTGTACACAGGGACTATTGACTTTGAGGAATACTTGCAGTATACCTTCAACATATTGGATTATTCTGGCTTGCTCATGTTAACGAACTTATATGATCTATTCGATTTGAGATATATGGTATTGCAAATGCTTTTTGATAAATTTGAGCCGTTGCAGGATGCTGTGGCATCAAATCATGGATCATCCGTTGAAATAGTTCTAAAGTTATGGAAGGATTTAACATTTTGTCAAGAAAGTATTTTTAAGGTCAAAGTAGTGGAACTAATAAAACAAAACTGGGGCATAGTCACGCGAACACAGGCATTTTTAGCCTTATCAAAGGAGGAGATTATTAATCTTTGTCAAGAATGCAGCAATGTGATTATACAAGTGAAAACTAGATTCGACAAGGCTGGTAGTATCAAAAGCTCCAGCTCAGATAGGACTTCTTTCGAGTCTATAGAGAACATAACGGAATCCAATACCCCGAACAGGAGAACGGACTCACCATTTGTTATAGATTCTCCGAGAAACCATGGAAGACCTTCCATTGGGAGCTTCACAAGTCTTCAAAACCTCTCCAACATCATACAGGAGAATATATAATTTATACTATAAACAATACATCTATTCGTTGGTCCAATTACTGTTCGAGCTTCCAAGTAGATTCCCAAGGATATCCCCAACAAAACCTTCAACACTATCAATGAGGTGAAATAAACCTGACCCTTTACCCCCCGAATTTTTCCCGTCACTGGTGGTGCTCGTAAATTGTTTTTCCGCTGTACTGTGGGACTGATCGTTAGTAACAGTCATCTCCGAATCACTTAGCTTTTTGGTAGGTGTCGACTCAGCGCTACCACTTGAGAAATCTGTTGGCTTTGGAGATTCCTGAGTGCTAAAGTCAAGGATAGTTGATTCATCATTTTTCATTGAATTAAAGGGATCTGTGTTTGTACTGACACGAATTGTTGTTTGACTTTCACTACTGACCTTCTTCTTTCTCCACAAGAAGTCATAAGTTGCGTCTTTGACTATGTGGTCAACCTCATAAGGCAAATCTGGGTAACCAAGAGAATCAAACCAATCATCAGGTAGCCTATTGGATCCTGAAAGAATGGACTTAACGCCATATTCTTGAGTACCGTTATTCAGATTGGGTTGCATATTCAATGACTCGCAAATCAAATTGTAAACTTCTGTATTTTGGAATGGGTATACCTTTTTGACATCACCTAAACGTTTTTCAAAGAATGGCCCAGAGGCTAAAAATATTGCCCGCATTAATACCTCAGTGTTGTTATAACCATGAACTCCTTTCGGTTTATAATCTCCTTCATTTTCTTCCATTTGTTTTCTTGTTGTAATTGAATAACCAATTTTGGGTACAATCCAAAGGGGCGCAAGTCTGTAATTAAACGTATGAGCGTCGATGGGACCACCGAAATGCCATTCTTCCGGCAAATCTTCCACTTTATAAATTTGGAAATTCTCAGAAACAGATTTCTCCAATTTCTCCAAGTTTTCATGAAGCTCTTGATGAATTTCGTCTATCGAATATTGATCAAAAGGACGTAATCCAAAAAGTGGCCATCCATCAGTATGCTCAATTTTTTTCAAGTCGATTATATCATCCAAATAAAGAAGTCTATCATTTGAGGTAGGTGCCATCCCATGGTCACTTACAACAACCACATTAACAATGTGAAGTAAGTTTCTTTGCTTTAGTTGCAGAAGCATCAACTCAACAAAGTTATCAACATATTTTAGCGCGTCAATCAATTTGGGACCAGCGATTCCATACTCATGACCAAACAGATCAATTGTCGGAACATAGGTCAATATCAACTCAGGTCTTTTTTCAAGACTATCTCGATCCAACCACTGCAAGACTCTATCTACCTTTGAAGTTAATAATTCCGACCCATTGAATCTATCAACATCAAACGAAGGGCCAACTCCAGGAACTTCACTTCCTGGCCACATATGTACAGCAGAGTTTAAACCATTTTCAGAGGCAACCTCCCACAATGGCTTACCACCTTGCCAAAAATCAGGATCCAAGCCAGAACTTTGATCTGTATTTATAAACTGCTTCTTCAATTTTGGATCGTAAAATGTATTGCCGACAATACCATGTTCTGATGGATACAATCCAGTAACTAAAGTCCAGTGATTTGGGAATGTAGACGAGGGAAATGATGGAATCATATATGGAGCTGCGTAATCATTCATCAACATCTTATGCAAAGTTGGTGTAACGAAAGGGCTAATATAATGCGGATGAAAACCATCCAAAGATATTAAAATAGTTGTCGGATGAAAGTCATGGGTACTGTTAGATAAGATTTCCTTATTATCTAACGAGTAGTATGAATTTGTCAGTTTTTTGGAGCCACTTAAGCCTAAAAGAACTGTCACCAAGATAAGGATGATAACAACGCCTCCTCCAACAGTGTACTTTAACTTTCTCTGCAACAATCCTATCTTATAGTCTCTTGAGTTTGTGTTTGATGGAGGTACTTCATCATCTACCCATGCTTCGTCAAGATCAAAGCTGTCATGGCCTCCCCCAACACCAACCATTTCATAGCTGTTTGATATCTTAGGCCCCCTTTTGAAGAAAGATGCAATCCTTCCAAAAACAGATGGTCGAGAATTGAAAATTGCCGATTCATGATTCTCATAGTCCATTCCATTTAGAAAATCTGCGTTATCGTTATGTAATGGAATACCTGTCCTTGTCTGCTCTTGGAACAAGATATCATCATCTTCATCCAAGTCCGTTACTGGAATATCAACTGGATGTCCCAGAGAATTGTTATAATTAACTGACATTACACAATCTTGTGACAAGATATTCTCCCAGTCTGTCTCGAAGCACTTGCTAGAAGCCGGAGTAATAACCTCTCGTGTACCCGTGATGTACCGTAAATTATATGCATACCGGTGCGCGTCACAGGAAAAACAGACTCCTCTCGACCTTGTCACAAGAATTCGAAAAAAAAAGATATTGAAATAAAAATGTAATTTAATTTATAATACCTGTAGAAACTAGTTATGCACTATTAAAAGAATTGAAAATTTTTTAGCAACATCTGTAAATAGATGATTCACAGATGTTTTGACCTTACTCGAGAGTGATGAGTGATTTAGAAAACGTCACCTTGGTCGAACATGGCATCAGCAACCTTGATGAAACCGGCAATGTTGGCACCCTTCAACAAGGATGGCAAACCATCAGCGTTCTTTTCAGCGGAGTACTTGACAGCAGTTTCGTAACAGTTGTCAAAACAAGTGTACATGATGTCCTTCAACTTGGCGTCAACTTCTTCAGCAGTCCATCTGACTCTTTGGGAGTTCTGAGCCATTTCCAAACCAGAGACGGCAACACCACCACAATTGGCAGCCTTACCTGGAGCATACCAGACCTTGCTGGATCTGTTAGCTTCAAAGACATCAATAGCTTCCTTGGTAGAACCCATGTTGGAACCTTCAGCGATGTACTTACATCCAGCATCAACCAAAGCCTTGGCTTCTTCACCAGAGACTTCGTTTTGAGTAGCACATGGCAATGCAACATCTAATTGACCAACTCTTGTCCATGGACGAACACCAGCAATGTACTCAACGGAATGCTTGTTACCTGAGAAGATAGATGCACTTTCTTGGGTAATTTCTTCCAAGGACTTGAACTTTAACTTCGCAGAGGCAATGCTTTCAACTTGTTCTGGAGTGATACCGTTTTGAGCTATGATAGTACCCTTGGAGTCGGACAATGAGACGACGGTACCACCCAATTCGATGACCTTCAAAGCAGCATATTGGGCAACGTTACCGGAACCAGAGATGGCAACTCTCTTACCAGCAAAGGTTTCTTGACCGTTGGTAGCCTTTTCAATCATCTTTTCGACGTAGTAGACAGTACCGTAACCGGTAGCTTCTGGACGGATCAAAGAACCACCCCAAGTCAAACCCTTACCAGTTAAAACACCGGACCAGTTGTTTTGCATTTGCTTGTAGGCACCGAAGAGGAAACCGATTTCTCTTCCACCAACACCAATGTCACCAGCTGGAACATCGGTGTCTTGGCCAATATATCTAGCCAATTGTCTCATGAAAGCAACACAGAATCTTCTAATTTCAGAGTCAGTTCTGCCCTTAGGGTTGAAGTCACAACCACCTTTACCACCACCCATGGACAAGCCAGTTAAAGCATTCTTGAAGATTTGTTCGAAACCCAAGAACTTCAAGATAGACAAGTTGACAGTTGGGTGGAATCTCAAACCACCCTTGTATGGACCCAATGCTGAGTTGAATTGAACTCTGAAACCGTTGTTGACTTCAATTTCACCCTTGTCGTTTTCCCAGGACACTCTGAATTGAATAATTCTTTCTGGAACAGAAACAACTGGAATAACCTTCTTGTACTCTGGGTTTTCAGAGAACAAGGTAGAGTCTTCTAATGCAGAAACTAATTCGTTATAAGCTTGTTGAAATTCTGGTTCGTGAGGCAAGACCATTGTAGTTGTAATAAGTATAAATATAAGTGAATAAACAAGAGAACTAGAGCCAAGATCACATTACTTTATACCCACACACTTTGCAACTATTAGAGATTTTTGGTTATGAGCATGGTGACTGATATCTTAAATCTCTGACCAATCAACGCACGCCGGTAGCGGTCGCTTGATCCCTTTTTCGGCCAGTTTTCGGTGAACGTTATATCGCCGTTACTACGTTGACTCTGATGACTAAATGTTAATCAGTATCAAATCAGAATCGACTTACGTAGACATGTGAATCTTGGGGGTCGATACGCCTAAAATGCACCAATCGATTTTCAAAGTCTTTTGCTGAGACCAAGTATATAGAGATATATGATTTACGGCTATTTCATTGGGTTTGGTGGCTCTCTTTGACTTTTCTGCCTATTACCAGAACCACTACTGTCTACAATCTGTACAAATTGTCTTCGGTTTTCTCCGACTGTTGGAGTTGGGTTAATTTCGCAGCATGTCACGTGGCAGATTAAAAGTCTACCATTGGGTGGAATCAATGCCTATCATCGGCGATGGCCTAGGCAAAAGCTTGTGTTGATTGCAAGCGGAAATATTCTTAAATCCATCGAGATCTAGTTCCTGAATAGGAAAGTTGTAGCTTTATCTAATATACGTCACACTCGTGTTGCAGTTTGTACACTTGACATTATTTTTACTACATAGTATTTTTACTCCAGGATTCCAGACATACTCATAATAATCTTTAAAAGTACTTGTTAAAAAATACTTATTTCATTATTCGAATGTAACATTGTCCATTTGATTATGCAGACAAAGCATACCCCCACACTATGGTGGGTAGACTAGTTAGTAATTTCTTGATTTTAAATCAAGTAGATGAAGCATTGTTCCTGAGAATTGCAATTTATACCACTCTAATAAATTTTTATTTTCCTGTTTGTTGGAACTCTAACCCGAAGATATTTTGTGCAGGAAAACAAAAGTTTTTTGTTCAGCTGAAACCCACTTCGTGATACAGCAACTGTCTGAGCTTACATCCCACACGTTTACAATGGATAATCGAAAGGTATACCGTTCACACAGGGACAAAATGAAAGAATCATTTTCTCCTTATCCTGCTCCTAGTTTGTTTTCAAGAGTGAAAC
Source organism: Teunomyces atbi (assembly GCA_030574975.1). Taxonomy (NCBI): domain Eukaryota; kingdom Fungi; phylum Ascomycota; class Pichiomycetes; order Serinales; family Debaryomycetaceae; genus Teunomyces; species Teunomyces atbi. The sequence continues at coordinate 16,599 of JAJMFW010000063.1, read as the reverse complement.
GTATTTTTTCACCTATCCCAAACTGGAATCAAGATGCCGCGAAGGATATATCTACTGAAACATCTAAAGTTGAAAAAGAACCGTTTAGGTTTCCAGAATCATCATCACGTTCGAACTCCATATCCCTTAAAATACCAGGAGGGTATGACACAACGACTGAAACTCCAAACCTACTTTTATCTTCCTTCTTCCAGGAAAAAGGCAATAATCCTTTGACCGAAGCTGAATACCAAAAAGTTGTAACATTAATGAATCAATCAAGAACGAATTCACCAGCTACATCCAGATCTCAAAATATCAATACAAGTAGAGATCCTAACCAATCATTGAATACCTCCATATTATATAATGGAAAATTATCGCGTACACTTAAAGGCGATGACCTGGGTATATTTTCAACTCCGTATGCACAGAAAACCCTCAGAAATAATACCATTCATAACACCTCATATAATGATACATCGATCATGTCAACCTCGGAGTATCATCCCACATATCACACAATCAATGGGAGTTTTACTTCCAAGAGGATTCCCACTATAAAAAGAGTGTATCAATTTGCGGGTTTACCCTCACCTTACAAGACTAGAATAAGCACACCCTCTTTTTCTCAAAAGAAAACAAGGACCAGTAGTGTCAACAACACCTTACCTAATGTAAGTGTTGATAATACGTTCACTAGTATTGAAAATTCAAGAAAAAGGCCGATCAGCGAGACCGCTAACACTTTATTATCAATTCTCGATGGCAAACCTGAGAATAGCACGACGGATGGATATGAGGCTAGTAAGATCAAGTTATTCTCGAATCCATACTCTTCACAGAGAGCAAAGAGAACCAAGTCGGAGGTAGCTAAACCACAAGAAAAGAAGCCAACCATTACAGCAAAAGATATTAATAAAACTATGTCTTTTGATAAGTCTGAAGCATTACCAAAAGTTCGTTCTGAGCCAAAGAAACCCCGTACCAATGACGAATCAAGTTCGAAGGATAAGACTTTTCAAACAGAAGCAAATGATAAAACTTCAACTGCAATTGAAGAGAAGGTGCCAACCAGTAACAAATTTGAGTTTGTTTCTAATACTAATACTGCGAAGTTAGAGATGGAAATCAATTCAAGTGCTTCAATGTTTAGCTTTGGTAAAACATTAGAGACACCAACGGTTTCTACAACTTCTACAATCTCGGCTAAACCAATTGCTTCATTCAAACCAACTGTTCAAGCTTCTGCAGTTTTTACAGCTGCTCCCAATTTACCCAAGACGCCAGCTTTTGATAATGTACCAGGTTCTAAGGTCAAAGCTACGTCATCCGACAAGCTGACGCAGAGTTCAGCCCCAAGCACAACAGATACCGTCTTCTTTCCAAAAGCAACTTCTTTCAATCCTTCAAAAACAGCTGTTAGCTTGTTTACATTTCCGGAAGTTGAGAAGGTTATCATCAAGTTGGATCCTATCAAAGTCGAAAAGTACAAATCATTGTTTGAATTTTAATTTTTCTCCATATAGATTACTTCCATAGCATGCTAATTTAGCTAATAAAACATGAATCGCACGACGAAATTTATACGACAAAATATATCAAATTCTTTCACTCTCCAAATAAACATGTCTGAACTCAACTCTGTTCTTTTGATTGGGGGTTCCGGCTTTCTTGGACTTCATTTAATTGAACAATTTCATAGACATACTCCAAATACCAAAATCCATGTGTTTGATGTTCGTCCGTTACCAGAATTGACCTCGTATTATACTTTCAACCCTGAAGAAATCACTGTCCATTTAGGTGATATCGCCTCTAAAGAAGATGTTTCAAAGGCTATTGTTGCATCTGGTTGTGAAGTCGTGGTTCATTCAGCTTCCCCCCTCCCTGAGCTTCCAGCCGAAATCTATGATAAGGTCAATATTGCCGGTACGAAGAATGTAATCAATATCTGCAAAGAACTCAAAGTAAAAGCTTTGGTCTACACTTCTTCTGCAGGGGTGATTTTTAATGGTCAAGATGTCCGTAATGGTGACGAAACCTGGCCATATCCCGAGAAACATATGGATTACTACAACGAAACGAAAGCTATTGCAGAAACATCTGTCATTGAAGCAAACGATGAAAATTCTTTGTTGACAGTCTCCTTAAGACCAGCCGGTATTTTTGGACCTGGTGATCGTCAGCTTGTTCCAGGTTTCAGAAGAGTTGGTAGATTGGGACAAACGAAAGTCCAATTGGGTAACAATGACAACATCTGTGATTGGACTTACGTTGGAAATATTGCAGATGCACATGTGTTAGCTGCTCAAAAGTTATTGAACCCAAAAACTGCCAAGGATATTGCCGGAGAAGTTTTTATTATCACCAATGATGCCCCAACATACTTCTGGACATTAGCACGTACCATTTGGAAACAAGATGGCCTTCTCGTGGAAAATGCTATTGTCTTGAGTCGTCCAGTCAGTATTTTGGCAGGTTACGCAGCTGAATACGTTTGTAAGTGGATCGGAAAAGCCCCTGGTTTTACTTCATTCAGGGCTCGTTTGGCATGTGCTCACCGTTATCATGACATTACTAAAGCAAGAACAATTTTGGGTTATAATCCAGAAGTTGATGTTGAAACAGGTATTAGATACACATTGGAATGGATGGATGAGACTAACAAAGACTAAAGAACGAATGGTACTTCTCATTTAGTTCCTTTTTAACAGTATATATAGCACTAAATGAAAATTTGTAAAAACCATTCATTCATATTCTGAAAGCACTGAACCCTGTATAATTCTCACAGGTTCTATTACATGGACATAAAGGACTAAATAAATTCAAAAGTGGCTTAATCCATTATTGAATGGGAGATCATCTAAATATCGCCCTTAAACAAAAAATCTCTTCCAGGACATTAAATTCTTCATGATATCTATATAAGTATGTGCGACGGGTGATCTCAAAAAAATTACATCGGTTGAAATCGTTTAGAACCGAGAGTTCTCCATTTTGTGCATAAACGAAATTATATTCTCAAGCCTCTTAAACCTCAAAGAACTGCTCCTTCAATTTATAAATATTTGAAACATAAGTCTACGAGCTGGACTTATGAATCAATCTGTTAAAAAGAACACCTGGCTCCATGGACGAAGGTTCCTAGTATTATGACTGATTTCAAAAATTAAATAAATTGACTTGAATTTTTCAAGTTTTCAATTAAAGGCTATTCCAGTTGGCAATTTTCCATCATAATGAAGACTTTCCTATTAATAAATGCAACAAACAAATGGGTTCTGTCAACAAGAAAAGACATACCAATAAGTACCAACAATATATCTGATAGTTATCCGCACTGAGAAGTATGTTATGGTCAACACGTCCGTATACTTTCTCGTAACGTGTAGCCCATTTTTCCCTAATCCGATAACAATTAGAACAAAAATAGAAATCTAGATGTAAGGGTACGCGCGCCTAGATGCATGCACTCATAACCAACCTGCTTATCCCAAAAAAAAAACTCCCAAGGGAAAGAGGATGCTATCATTGGAGATATCTACCTAAGTATCAAGCTCAAAATTTGTAACCGGCTTACAAGCCTCAGAGATTTGCATCTTTTCCTTGCAAATAATTCTTGGATCAAGGTGTCAAAAAATAGATGCAACTATTTCTGGGGCTGAGCGGTACCTGCATAGATGTTGTTTCAAGTTGAACAACAAACCAGAGATCAAAACTGCAAAACTTTGCTTTTTATAGTCGAGCAGCATGGGCTCGCAATAGAAATGCCCTACAATTGCTAAAACCATTTCAGATATAGCCTCCCTCCTATATGATTGTTATTATTAAAAATTTTTCGTGTTGGGTTTTGACATAATATAAATATCCTGGCAACCCGTCAACGTTTGAATCAAACTTCAACTTTCGCTTATTAAAATGTTTCTTAGACTGCAAATACTTTCTTTAATTATATCCTTCGTATTTTTCATCAGCGAAGTCGTTGCAGCAGATTTGCCAACTGTCGAAGTAATCGGAAACAAGTTTTATTTCTCCAATAATGGCTCTCAGTTTTTGATGAGAGGTATCGCATATCAACAGAATACCGCAAACTCCACCGATACTAGTTTCTTGGACCCATTAGCTGACTCAGATGCATGTAAGAGAGATGTTAAATACTTTCAAGATTTGAACACCAATGTATTGCGGGTTTATGCTTTAAATGCTTCCTTGGACCATGATGACTGTATGAAAACATTTGCTGACGCCGGTATTTACATCATTGCAGATTTATCCGAACCAGATCTTTCAATTAATAGAGATTCACCATCGTGGAACTTGGACTTGTATGAAAGATATACTGACATTGTTGACAAATTTGCCAACTATACCAACGTTTTGGGATTCTTTGCTGGTAACGAGGTCACTAACAATGCATCGAACACAGATGCTTCAGCCTTTGTGAAAGCTGCAGTGAGAGATGTCAAGAAGTATATCTCTGACAAGAACTACAGAAGTATTCCAGTCGGTTACTCATCCAACGATGATGGTGAAACTAGAGTTGCAATTGCTGACTACTTTGCATGCGGAAGCCTTGAAGAAAGAGCAGATTTCTTTGGGATCAACATGTATGAATGGTGTGGTGACAGCACATTTTCCTCCTCAGGTTACGAAGATAGAACTAAGGAATTCGCTAACTTGACTATTCCAGTCTTTTTCTCAGAATATGGGTGTAATGCCAAAAGACCAAGAAAGTTCTCCGAAGTGGGAACAATCTTCTCCAGTGAAATGACAGATGTTTGGTCGGGTGGTATTGTTTATATGTATTACGAAGAAGCCAATGAGTACGGTTTGGTATCTGTCAAGGGTTCTTCGGTATCTACATTGTCTGACTATGAGAATTACTCCTCAGAAATCAACAATATTTCACCTTCTTATGCAAAGGCTGCAAGTGCATCGTCTACAGCTGCCAATACCTTGTCATGTCCAGCATCTGCTAGTACTTGGAGAGCTTCTCCATCTTTACCACCAACCCCTGACAAGGATTTCTGTGATTGTGTTTCTAGCTCTCTCACCTGCGTTGTGTCGGATGATGTTGCTGAGAAGGATTATGGAAAGTTGTATGGAGTTGCCTGTGCTGACATGGACTGTTCAGCAATTTCTTCCAACGGTACCAGTGGTGATTATGGAACTGTTTCGTTCTGTTCCGAAAAAGAGAAGTTGTCTTTTGTTTTGAACAGCTATTACCAGAAGAACGGTAAGGACAGCTCTGCTTGTGATTTCAGCGGCTCTGCTTCTATTAATAAGAGCGCTTCAGCAAACCTGTCATGTTCTTCTAGAATTGCCCAAGCAACTAATTCTTCAGGCTCAAGTAAGTCTGGTTCGGTGTCAGCATCGTCGTCTCGTTCTTCGTCAACTTCCTCCAGCTCAGGCTCCTCAAGTTCAAAGAAAAGTGCTGGTTCACTTTCGATGAAGTCATTCTCGAAGGTTGAATTATTGGCTATTTCTGGGGTGGTAACGGGTTTACTTGGAGGTATTTCTTTGGTTACCATTTTCTAAATAAATAACTTACATATCATAAAGAATATATTGATGAGTTATTAAAAGTATTACATGCTCAGTTTGAAATCATGAAAATCTCATTAAGTGCTTTCGCGTCCATCACAGAGGCTCTCTTCTGCTTAATCCATTTGGACCTCACGGATAATCTGGTTGAGATTGGTTGTACCTCGGATATACTTGGCTCTAACAGACGTTCTCGGCTTTCTTTCTTTTCTTTCTTTTCTTTCTTTTCTTTCTTTTCCTTCTTTTCCTTCTTTTCCTTCTTTTCCTTCTTTTCCTTCTTTTCTTTCTTTTCTTTCTTATCTTTCTTTTCCTTCTTGTGTGATTTCTGTTTCTTTTCTTTCTTGTCTGATTTCCGTTTCTTTATTTTCACTGTTGCAATTTCCTCTGTATCGCTCTTTCTCTTCTTTGATACACTTTGGTTCTCAATCAACTTTTTGGCATCAGTATCCCAAGTACTTCTTAAAACATCCCCCTTTATAAAATTCATGCCCCATTTGCCATTTAAAATCCTATCTTTCCGTTGTCTTTCTAATTCACTGTTAACCTTATCTTCTTTGCCGTTCAATCTTCCTAAAATTTGTTGAAAGACGTCAAGACCAGCACACTCACCCAAGTCATCCTTCTTCTGTTTCTTTGCCAATTTGGCACCAAGCCCTGTATTATCGTCCTTTATTGTGACTTTGATGTGCGTGGTCATTGCATGCTCCACTAAGCCCAAACCCTTTCCAGGTTCCCAACCCATGCTTTCTAAATATTTATGACCAAACTGGCCAGTATCGTTAGCCCAATTTGTATTTCTAGGATCTAGGCCAAATCTTTGTTTAACTTTAACCCCTGCTAATCCCATGTTGCTATAAACCAATTCTTTATCTGATATATGTAGAAACTTTTTTAAAAGCAAAAATTGCGATGTCAGCCTGCACATAAACATCATCACATTCCTAGTATGGAGTACCATGTGCTTGTTGTACGGAACCCATTGCAGTCCACTTTCGTTATATATTTTGATTCCAAGAGCCAAGATAAGACTGAAGATAGATCACTGTAATTCAAAACGGTTTGAATCTTATAAAATATTGTGGCCTCAGTAATCCCCGGTCTAAAATGAATGTAGTGTAGCACCGAAGTTATGATCTTGATCCATTGCTGTTCATTGATGTTCCCATTTAAATCCAACCAAATTCTGGAACATGCCTTCCCTGTAGGTACAGGTACTCGAGGTATATTAACATTATCTTCTCCCTTACAGAACACCACAATATCACAAGCCAAATTATCTTTGTCGATCAATCTAGATTCATAACCTTTGTGTTCGTACTGTCTATCAATGTGAACCAAAGTTGAATATCTTGAAGAAATCAAATTAAGTAAAGACGCCATTTGACCATTAAGAATATTCTGTGACAATATCAACCCTTTTTGGGCATTTGAGATAGAAAACACATTTTGCAGGAAGCTATGTGCTTGTTTAAAGAATTTTGTAGAGAGCTTCAGCAGTATTGCATTGTGAAATTTATCTGTCAAGACAAACCTGCTATCGGAGTCATCAGATCCATAATACAACAATTCCCGATCCCTAATTAATGCCGATGAAGCTTGTTGAATAGCCAATTCTCCAAATTCGGATAAAATCTGCTTAACACTTAAAGTTGTAAAATTCTCTTCAGAAGTTGAAAAAATGGCCTTTAGAATGGTTCTAAGATGGTCATGCTCCTTTTTTTTAATCTCCATGACGCCATCAGAGTAGAATGTCGTATTCGCCAAAATGGCGTCTTTTTGTCTCATGGAGTTATCTTCAAGCAATTCAAATAAATCAGTTAATACCTCATTGCCTTCCAGTCTTTCATATTGCCTCTTATTTTCATCCATGGATGTATACAAAGGAGTCTTATCAATAGAATTCAACCCTGAACTGTCAGAATCTCTCCATAAATCTAGGAAAAAGGACAAGTTAAAATTCTCCAAATCTGATACTGAAACAAGGCCATCGTCAATACTCTTCAAAACAAGGCGTTCAAATGATTCAATACCCTTTGCAACAACAGGAAGTCCACCGACCAGCTTTCGTACCACGGTCCACTTTTGCTTAATATCCCCAACTTCCAATTGGTCAAATAATTCAGCAATTGCTTGGAAATCAATTGCTCCCCTTTGGAAAGATTTTGAAATAACCACTGCCCTAAATAAGATTGTAGCATCATATTGATCAAATTTGTAAGGGTGCTTGAGTCGTCTTGGAAGTCGAGAAACTTTTTTGTAACTTTTCCTCTTTGTTGGCTGAGTTCTGCGCCTATGCTTCTTGGAAACCAATACTGGAAGCGATTCATCTAATTCATCATCTTTTGTATTTGATATTGTGTGGTCATCTGTAGTCGCATTCATGTAAGAATCCTCTTCATCCACCTGAACAGTAGTTTTCTTTGAAACTCTTTTACCTTTCAAAATTCCAGGGTCACTGGAATCTTCGGACAATGAATCTAACCTTCCCTTTGCTGTTCTTCTTTTTAATCTCTCATTTGTCAGATACAACTTAACCAGACCAGTTATTGTTCGGATAGATTGTTTTTTATTCCAATTATTCAGAACTGTATTCGCACCATTGTCAATAATGCACTGTTCTCTCACTTTTTGAATTTGTTCGTCGGTTGGCCTGAGCTTCGGATCCGTTAAAATTAATAGTTTTCTGGATATCTGGATCCCTGATTTTATCATCGTAATACTGCTAGCTTCCAATTCTCCAGTACCAATTAGAAGAGATATATCACGAGCTAGAGTTTTAATATCAGTAGCAGTTAAATTGTTTAACTTCTCATCCAAGAGCCGACATAATTTTGCGGTAGTATATGTAACACCACCAAGCTCTTTAATAATCTCCAAAAGTAGAGCTCTTCGTTTTGTTCCTTTTAATGAAGTTGTGATTCGTTCGCGGTCCGGTTTTATTTCACGATTCTTTCTTACCGTATTTTCTACCTGTGGTTTTACTGGCTCACTTTTCGTTACACCATTTTCTCCAAACTTGGGTTTATGTTCAAAATATAACGACTGGCTGTCTTCCATTTTTGAAGCCTCATTTATTGGCAACACTGTTTCCTTTTCAATTTCATCGCTTTTTGCCAATGATAAATCCTCAATTTCTGCAATTGTAGTTTTCAGCTTAGAACGTCGTGATCTTTCAATCTTTGGTTTCTTTTGTACATTAGTTTGAAATGAGCTTAAAGCCCTTTTTGTTCCTGCAGTAAGCATGTCATTGGGTGTCTTACCCAAAGACAGATATAACTTTTCATTCAACTGAAGCAATGTTTTATCATGTATTAAGACTGACGATGGTCTCTCTGTTTTGAAATCCATCGGGTTAAGGGTTGGATAAAAAGTCTTTGAATAATAACGGTAAAATTTATACTTCCCTTCAAAATCATAAGCCCTAACAATGCAATACTCATCATACGCGTCTGGATATGCTTTGATTGGAACAAGGTTTGAATCATCAGCCACAAAACTGGCCAAAGAATCAAGCATTCTATTCCAAGGTCTAAAGCGAATAACACCTGTTAAAGAACCAACAATCTCTTTGGAGGTGGTACCAAGGTTCTTTGATGCAAGGATTATTTGGTGTATCTGATTCGATACAGGGAAGATGTTGTTATAGAGAGGTATATTTGATTCTTCTCTTTCACTAGTATTATCATCGTCAGCGTCTTCGTTGACTTCTAGCGAGAATATTTCAGAATAATCAGATTCATTGGCCAAATCTTTCGGCAAATCTTTGATATATCTGATAGAGTATACAACGAGATCATTATCATCACTTTGGACATATACCTTTTCAATATAACCACCTTTATGTAATAATTCAACAACAGCACTAAACAATCTTGATTGTGATTTAGTTTGAGACATGTTTAGTTGCACTTTAAGGTCTTTGAACGATCTTAATTGGTTCGAGGATTCCTTTGTTGCCTGCACAATTTTTTGCCTTAAACGAGACGTACTTCTGGTCAGGGAGCTGTTATTGGTGTGAATCGAGGCTGCTGCAAACTTCGAATGAATACATAAATTTGTGTGTTGACTCGTTTTTTCATGATAAATAGACTTTTTTTGAATTAACCCCATATCCTCTAGTCTCTTAAACCGAGAGGGTAAAGACCTTGGATCTTGGTTTGTCGCTTTACACAAATCGGGTGAAATGATACCGTCTTTTCCATACTTGGCAATTTCACAAAGTAACTGAAAGGACTTTTCTCCAAGTTGAATTTTCAATTTCTTTGACGCTTCGAGGCCAGTTAGATATCTCCATTGGGTATCAGAAGTGGGAATTATTCTGAGTATTTCTGGTGGCCCTTCTTTGTTGACAAATTCAGAGTAATTTGGTAGAATAGTTAGGGCCTTTGAATCCTTTGAAATGTACAATTGAAGTAATTCATCCTCTTCATTACTGAAGAAGAGCCATTGCCATAGTATTTGTTGTTGAAATGAATCTAGTTTCTCCAGTTCATTTTTAATACTTATCACATTCCATAATTCAGGTAAAGTCAATCCATACTGTCCTGAAAAGGAGAGTTCCTCAAGAACAAATAGGATTAACTCTGATGGAGGATAGAGGAACAGCATTACAATACGTTAGGAAGCATGCAATTAAGATCTTGTTATCACTGTAAACAATCAAACGACATTTATCCTGCGACAATGTCGTTATTTATTTTAAAGGCGCGATGAATTCTTTAATCCAAATTGAAATCCTAGTTAAAGATGGAGTCAGATGACGAAATAACCTTGTCAAGTCATGCTTTGGCTGCATTGCAGCAATTTAGGGACGAGGAAAGGGAACAGCTTGAACAATTTGAAAAGCTTTATAATAACTCAGAAAAAGAATTCGATAGACGTAAAGGAATCTCGATTGATGCATTTCAAGAAGATTGGCAACTTTCCCAATTTTGGTATGCCAACGAAACAGCGCTCACTTTAGCAAAGGCATTATTGGAAGGTGCTGATGAGGATACCGTTATTGCGATAGCTAGCGCTCCTGCGGTTTATGCTGCTATCAGTCAAATTCCCGAGGAAGAAATACCAACAAAACATATATACTTATTGGAATATGATAAGAGATTTGAGGTGATGGCCGGGAAGGAGTATTTCAGATTCTATGACTACAATTACCCAGACCAGATTCCTGCTGATTTACGTGAAAAATGCCATAGATTGTTGATTGACCCTCCATTTTTGGAAGAAGAATGTCAACAAAAATCCGCTCAAGCTTGCAGAAATCTTCTTGCAAAGGACACCAATAGGAAAACTAAAAGTGGAGATAAGCTGTTCAAGTTCATAACCTCAACTGGGGAAAGAATGCTACCAACAATTTACTCAAATTATCCAGACACCTTTGTCACTGATTTCCGTCCGGAGCACAAGAATGGTTTAAGTAACGAATTTAGATGTTACGCAAATTTTGAATGCAAATATTGGAAATATGAGAAGAATAGTTAAATACGGCGCTTTTGCATATATTTGGTAATTGTACTTATAAAAGAATAGTTTATTACATCTACACATTATTTAAATTGGCAATGTGCTTAGAAATTTGCAGCTTAGGGCTTTCCATAGGATTACTCAGTAGTTACCCGGATGAAGCATTCTTTACCCACGCGTTGTTCCTAAATAAGATAATTAATTACTGCGGTAGAATGTTTTTAATTAGCCCTAACAATTTTTTTGGGAGATCCACGCCGCCACAAGAAAAATTTTCCAATCGTTTTCGATTTGCTCTTCGAATTTATAATATAACTCAACAGTTGATTTCTTCTATTTAAAGGGAATAATTCTTTAGCAACTTCATTAAAATGTCTTTTTCTGATTTCTCCAAGGTTGAAACTGTCAAGTCTTTGAACGAATTCTTGGCTGACAAGTCTTACGTTGAAGGGTACGTGTTCTTTTTGTTACCATTGGTCTTGGTTGACATCTGTTGATTTGAGAAAATTTATTTTGCACAAGTCATAAATGGATATCAATTGAGTTCTCTGGTTGAAACTACGATTGAATTTAAACTATGATGATCATAATCTTTGGTCCGTGTTTATGAGGTGGATTCAAGACCCACCGTGTGAGTGACAAAGAAGATTCAAATAAATATTCTGATTTAAAAATTCTTCGTGGTACTTAAATTGGATTCATTAATACTAACAAACTTAGTACTTCTGCTACTCAAGCTGACGTTACTGTCTACAAGGCTTTCCAAAAGCAATACCCAGAATTCTCTAGATGGTTTAATCACATTGCCTCTTTCACCGAAGAATTCGCTGACTTGCCAGCTGGTAAGGTTCCAGCTGCTTCTTCTGAAGCTGCTGCTGAAGATGAAGATGACATCGATTTGTTCGGTTCTGATGACGACGAAGTTGACGAAGAAGCTGAAAAGTTGAAGCAACAAAGATTGGCTGAATACGCTGCCAAGAAGGCTGCTAAGGGTCCAAAGCCAGCTGCTAAGTCTATCGTCACCTTGGATGTTAAGCCATGGGATGATGAAACTGACTTGGAACAATTGTTGGCCAACGTCAAGGCTATTGAACAAGACGGTTTGACTTGGGGTGCTCACCAATGGATTCCAGTTGGTTTCGGTATCAAGAAGTTGCAAATCAACTTGGTCATCGAAGATGCTAAGGTTTCTTTGGATGAATTGCAAGCTAACATCGAAGAAGATGAAGACCATGTTCAATCTACTGATGTTGCTGCTATGCAAAAGTTGTAATCAATTCTATTGTATAGGATTTGGATTAATAACTTAATGTTTACTACTTAGTATTTAATGAATACAAGAAGGTGTATATTATAATGGCAAATAGTCAAATCCATCTTCTAACCAGGTTTCTAAGTACTGTTCTTGAGAAACCTCAAGTTTCCACACTTTTTGCACAATTTCTCGTAAAGAGTCTAGTGTTCCCATCTGGGCATTGTCGTATAGAGTATCCATAAAATTCAACAAGGAAGTTCTCTCATACATTGTTCTGCATTCACATCCGACTGCATATATTGGCCATACCATTTGTGTCACCATCGGTGACTTGGACTCCAAGGAACCGTAGACAGAGATAAACTCGTGTAAATACTTTGTAATTCGATCATCAAACAATTCAGGTTTGACCAATTTTTCCAAGGTGATTAAAACAGCCAATGACCAGCATTGAGCACACGAAAGTCTAGCGGAATAATCAACGTTGTCCACACTATTAAATGATACGTATTCTCGGTAATTCAATAAAGTTGATTTGATAAGAGTATAGTCTTTTATTAATAACGTGCGATCATGAACAATTCCATGGTGAATATCATTTCTAATCACACAAACTTTCGACATTGCTTCAAAAATTTCACCAGGACAACCCATCATCGTAGAAGTAGAAATGCTATCAGATGACGATCCATACCAGGTGGAAGAACAATATGGAAGTCGACAATCTGGACTGACAATCGCACTAACTGTATCATACCAAGATAATACAACTAGCAAACACTTCTTCTTCAGATTTTCCATAAGAACTTTGTAGAAGCTTTGGTCCAGACAAATTGAGGCAAAAACTTTGAAGAAGAATCTAACAAAGGAACTTTTGCCCTTCTCTAAAACAGCGAACAAGATATGAACGTTGATCAAAACTAGGATTGCAACAAAACTCACTTGTCTTTTCTTATAATCAAAAGAATTTAATAACGTCTTCTCGTCATTATTTCCAATCGATCTGATTAAATAATCCATTGTCACATTGATATGAGCCATACCCTTTGAGTAGTAACCATCATCGCCTTTCTGACTCTCATATAAATGAATGCATGCCAAAGAAATAAAACAACTTCTTGCAACATCAAAATCGCAATATCTCAATGCCAAATCAGGCCAAGGAGAATTCGGGTGGGCATCAAGTAAAGGTAATAACTTCTTGAAGAAATGTTTTAACATCATATTTTCTTCGTCATATGACAATAGATACGATGAATTGTGCCTCATCGATATCGACATCGTCTCTGACGAATCACCTCCTGCAAACAGATTTGAGAATTCAACAAAATCCTTATCTAAGTAAAGTTGATTATTCTCTCCTGTTTCCAGATGAAAAACGTTAGAAGTTGAAATTCTCTCGAGTCTTGGATATGGGCTCTCTGAAGGTTCAAGTAAGTTTTCGAGATCTTCAAATAAAACAGAGCTGAACTGTTCCAAAGTCTCATTTGTGAACTTAGCAATTCCATCATTGCATTGCTTTTGGGGAATAACCATATTGTTCTCAACAGCATTGGTTGCCACTCTTGAACTTTCCAATTTTTCAAGTATGGGTTGAGTAGATAATAACTCATTGGATCTAACTTGTTCAGTCCGTGGCTTTGACCTGGGCTTCCCAACAAAACTTATTGAAAGATTTCCATCTTTATCTTTTCTTTTATTAAATCTGGAATCATCGACATCAAACGAGAGCCGTATGCCATAGCCTTCGCAGTTACGTTTTGCGAGTAGGCAATTGTTACAGTATGGCTTAGTTTCGTCGCATTTTTTATGCCTTCAGTCAGTATGTTGATTTAAACAACAATTAAACATTGCATACCTTGTCTTACAAGTCCAACAACCTGTTCGTACCCTAGTTATCTTGGTCATCTGTAGAAGTAACTAGAATGGCCATCACAGAAGTTTTGGTTTATTGAACTGATGAAAAAAATCGATACCAGAACTGCACGTTTCCAAGGGATACAGCACCGATTTTGTTGAGAATTAGGATAATAAATTTATGTAATGGATGACTAATCCTTATCAGCAATTATGCGACCAAAAGCTTAACCTGTGGTAGCAGAACTGAATAAGCTTTCTATTCTATGGTAATAGGAAGACGGCCGCTTGCTGTATATATCATTTAAGTAAAGAGCAACTGATATAGAGACTAAATATGATGATAAAACTTTGGGTGTCTGCCACTAATTGGTTATCTGTGACCCTAACATGAGATAGGGTTAATATAATATCTAGATCTTCTAATACCGGTGGGATATACTCCGTATATGGCCAGACCCTTGAGGAGGCATCATTCCATGATCCTTCTGCCTACATAGACATTTCACAGATGAGTCATGGGTCCGTTTTTGGATTCTGGACCCTATATGTTAGTATCAGGTTTTGTGTCCATAAGCAATCTTGCGTTCTACATTATTATTCAAGAAAAGTCCCCACCTCTGTTAAATCAGATTCGTCCTTGAAACGTAATAAAATCAAAAGTGTCTCTTGTTTTAAATCGCAGCACCAAATCCTGTAAAACGGAATGCTAATGAGATGGTTGGAATGCCACCTTCATCAATTTAATTCGTAGTGTTATATAAGAAAGTAATTCTAGTTCCTGGATCTACGAAACATTCAGCCTAGTGAGGTTTCCATGGTCTTCAAATGAAACATACTTATTCTCATAAGTTTTAAGATGTATACTTTATGAACCTTTGATTCTAGAAATAATAACAGAGGCACGGTAAAAAAAGCATTTCAAATGGGATATGATAATACATAATAAAATGTGAAATGGTTGTCTCTCAAGGTAAGTTTGGAACCAATTAATAGAATTCTGTGAGGTATTGCGGAGGTGTTCAACTGGAGCCAAAGCTACAGCTTCAATTGAAAATTGTGAAGGAATTCCCCCAGTAAAAAGTGCTTCTTAATATTACCATTGAGAAGATGTCATTAAGTTTGATCGGATTAAGTCCAGCCAAATAAAAAGGTAAATAGAGAACTCTATAACCATCACATTTATTTATGCGTGCTTTACTGGAAAACTTATGAATACTTGGATTACCCATGAATATGTAAACATTGCTAAGTTTTGGAATCTGTTGAAATAAAACATGATTATGATTCTAAGTATTAATCCAAGAGATCCAAAATAATATTACTTGACCTGAGGCACAGTAGTCATGCTATAAAGCGCAGTGTATTGATACCATTTGGAATAATGGTCAAATAAAATCAGAAGAGCAGTTGCTGTATTTAAAGATATCTAAATCACCATAATGGTATTATAGTTGAAGAAAGATATTCATATTTACTTGAGTATTATCAGAATATAAGTTTAATATGTCAGAAAAAAATAATTATTTTAAAGAGTTTAAGGGCTTAGTTCAACACTAAATTCTGTAATTTCAAATGAATCAAGGTAAACTAGATCCTAAGACATTTAATGATATACTTTGCTTTCTAAGATACTAAAATTACATGCTGATAAGCTAGAAATCAAACAATAAGATTCTAAATGTTAATCCAAGAAATTCATAATACAGTTACTTTACGCCTAGGCTCATTGGTAAGGCCATACAGCACTGTAATAGCAACCATTTGGCAAAAATGGCATGCGAAGTCAGATTAACAGTTGGTGTATCTAAAGATATCTTTTTCACTGTTGCAACAGAAAATGGGGCAATACCACATTTCCTATTAAGCTATAAAATAATCTTGACAAACGGAACATACATTATAATTTGCCCCTGGTAAATCA
Source organism: Teunomyces atbi (assembly GCA_030574975.1). Lineage (NCBI taxonomy): Eukaryota > Fungi > Ascomycota > Pichiomycetes > Serinales > Debaryomycetaceae > Teunomyces > Teunomyces atbi. Next base: position 571 of record JAJMFW010000063.1, on the reverse strand, counting down.
TATTCGGATATTCTGTGACCATAAATTCTAAAGTGTCTGACGTGACTTCCAAACTCTGGGCAATAAATAAAGCGGCTAAGATCCTCTAAAGCCTAAAGAAGACTAAAGTTAATATTCATAATAAAATTGTTCAATACAACTAATAATCTGTTGAACTAAGCTCTCGAAGTCTTTAAAGTAATCTCTGTTTTCTGTCATATTGAACTTGTATTATGATTATATCTAAGTAAATATGAATAACTTTCTTCAACTAGAATACCACTGTAGTGATTTGTACATCCTTAAATACACCAACTGCTCATCTGATTCTGCATAGCCATCACAATCTGGATTTCTTAATTTTACCATCTAGATTCACGTATTGATTACATACAGTGAGTAATCATCTTTGCTCTAGATTTCTGCATTAGCATCTAGACTTAAGTCTGCTTATAACCACTGACGTAATCACTATGATCTAGACTTCTTGGATTAACACTTGAATTATAATCATGTTTGATTCCATTAATTCCAACAGAGATATGACATACACGCGATATTGCTCTATTGAGTATTGCAAGAACTTTGCCAA
>JAJMFW010000062.1:0-30221 GCA_030574975.1 Teunomyces atbi | reverse complement strand
TCGCATGGCAAGATAGCCGAAGAGATGGTGAACGGTAAGGAGAACGTGACCAGTGGATGTTCGCTGGACTTGGCCAATGCTACGGGGGTTGCACGGGCGATGGTGACATCGTACGGGATGAGTGACGTGATTGGCCCTGTGAGATTGAGCGATAACTGGGATAGTTGGTCGCAGGAGATCCGCAACATGGCCGACAAAGAAGTTCGTGATTTTCTTATTACGAGTGAGAACCGTACGAGAGACATGTTGAAGGCCAAGACGGTTGAATTGAAGCGGTTGGCCGAAGGGTTATTGGAGTACGAGACCTTAACACGCGAAGAGATGGAAAAGATTGTGCGTGGCGAGACGATAAACAAGGAGAAGATTGTGAGCAACACGGTAATCCGGAACCAGAGTGTTGATACCCCCAAGGGCGAGCCTATATCGTTGGCTGCATATGTACATAAATAGACTAAATAGTAGACCGACTAATGAAAAACAAAACGGCGCAGTAGAAAGACTGCCGCACGGCTGAAATAAGTAATTTGAGCCGATTAGGGCCGGTCGAGATATACCGTCCACAAACCCCATTGGCTAAGTTCTAAAAAAAAGAAAAAAAGAACTACGCCGTGGGCACGAGACATTTGTACTCACGCGTGCATGTCGTCGTGGGAGTCTTGTGAGTCCTTTAAAGCCGTTTCTGGTTGGCCGAAAACGTTAAAAAGAAAGTGTTTTTAGTTGCCGACCCCCCCCCACGTGGGTCTCGGAGCGTACTGTTCACACTATGCGGCAGGTCGCAAACTGCGCATGGCGGAAAATTAATCTGAAAAACTTATATACCGGCGGAACCTGCTCCCTCCAAGAAATCAGATCTAGCATAAGACTTCTTCTTTTTGCTACTAATTATACGGATGGAGCTGACGTGGACATATTCTCCAGCAGGAACGACTCCTGGCAAGCTGCCGTATTACACAGACCTCAGCCACAAACCCAGTGCTACCCCCAGCAACCACGCGACCCCTGTTGATACCGACGACCCTCCGCGAAACACTGTCTCAGTGCCGCCAGAGCTGTCGGAACACACACCGGCCAACTTCACCGACACAGAACAGATGTTTCTCCACCAATTGGAACACAACTTATACGATAGCCATTCACACCAGTCCCACCCCCAGCCCCAGACCCACCAGCACGCACACTCACATTCACACTCACATCACCAGCAAGACGAATTGATCCACTCACACTCGACTGAACATACTCCACAGTCAAACGACACTCCAGGAACGTATGACTTAGCACTGCTTCCAACCGCGCCGCAGTACGAGTTTGGACTCGAAAATATCAACTTTATCATCCCTGAAGATCTAAACTTTGAATCAGAGCTGCGTTCCACGGCGTTCCCCCCTTCTAATTTACCGGAAAACACCCCGGCGTTACTCGCAAAGAAGGAATCGTTTATGCTTCCAGGCCAGAATGAGAAATCGTACAACAAACAGCACTACTACCATCGCAACAAGAGCAGTTCGTATTCACAGCCCCCACCACAACAGCACGTTCGCCCCGATGCTGTGTTTACGCCGTTGGTCTCGCCAGCAGTGACACCGTTGGAATCGCAGGTCAATGCCAACAAACTCTCTAATAGCTACATCCAGCCACCAGTCCAGGTATTTTTTGAGCCACTCACGTCGCCTGCGCTCACGGCCCAGAATTCAGACAGACGTCGCTCGAGCTCGTCGGCATTTGCCGGTCAATCAGAGATCAACCCGCCACAATACTCCACAAAACGAAGAACACCCCACGGCACGCCCATTTTGGCTGCAAGCAACGCCAAAAACTCGCCGTCGCTCAAGGGAAATGGTTACCGTGGCTCGATCAGCTTTGAAAAGTTGCCTGAATCGGGGATAAAGTCAGAAAGTACACTGAATACGCCGATGATGCCGCCCCAGGGCAAGAAGATTGATGTTGGTGGCTCGAGTAGTTCGAATACGCCGCTTATGGGGTTCACTATGGGACGGTTAGCGGAGCATTCTCAACATGAGGATTCAGAAGAGGGTGAAAAGAAGTCTCCTATGCAGCGACCACGACGCAAGGCATCGTTTAAGGGCAATGCACCCAAATCGAACTCATCTAGCAACGAGGCTCTGCCTACATTGAAGACGCTTGATTCGGAGATGCCTACCAAAAAGGCGTCGCACAAGCTTGCTGAACAGGGCAGAAGAAACCGGATGAATATGGCCGTGAGTGAGTTAGCAGGACTCGTACCTAAATCGTACCATGACGAGGTGAGTATTCCGTCCAAGGCCACGACTGTTGAGTTGGCGAGTAAATATATACGGGCATTGTTGGAAGAGATTGAGGATTTGAAGAGTAAGTAGCATAGCATAATAGACATGAATTACGATGACAGGTTAATGGGTAAGAGATGCAGAGAAGCATGTCAAGAGAAAAATAAGTACAGTCACCAACAGCAACGGAGATAGAAGCCGGCTGGCGAATCTCTTGGCAGAGAATACGTTTCTTTCCGCCCAGTGACTATCTGCCGTACGTTCGGCTGCGGAAATATCTCCGACGACCTGCATTCGCGGTGCACAGTGAAAGTTCTGTTCCGCTGGATTCACACATATAAGAAGCGCTCCATCGCACACCTCATCTGGAGTACAACATCAACAATGGGCTACAACACTCCTATCACCACTGCATTGCGTAAAATTTCCAACAACGTCGTCATTTCTTCGTGTCCGTTTTCAGTCAACAACAGAACCAACGTCGGTGCGCGGATGGCATTGTTCACTTACGGCAACCAGGTTGTTGTCTGGTCTCCAATTCCATACGGCGAGCATTTCGAGAAGGCCGTCCGTCTCCTCATACCCACCGGCGACTATCAGGTATCACATATCATCAACGTTAATGTTGCCCACAATGCGGCTGCCGCTGAATATAAGGATCGGTACCCCGGCGCCAAGGTCGTCGGTGCGGCTAGCACTAAGTTACAGGATGACAGCGAAGTCGATGTCAAGTTTACGCTGGCAGTGGGCGACCGTGTCATGAACGGGGAATCTTTGAAAAAGGAGTTGGGTGTGGATGATGTGATTCTGGATAATCTCGAGTTTGTCTACTTGTCCAAGAGCAAAAACCGTGACCTTGTGGTGTACGAGCCAAAATCTAAGCTGGTTTTTATGGGGGACATTTTTTTCAACACCAAATCCTCATCCAAGCCTCAAGAACAGTATTCGGCCGATGCGGGCGTACCACCAACTTTCAACCAGCATTCCGGTTGGTCTTTTATCACGCGATTCTTGCATCCAGACAGCATGGCTGGTAGATACTTGATGAATTCCTTGTCAGGCGGCAAGTTGCCCCAGACCCAAAGTGCTTTGCGCGGCATTGCATCGTGGGACTTTGAAAGAATCGTCATGTGCCACGGTGACACCATCGAAACAGACGCTAAGGCAACATTCAACAAAGTCTTTGGTACCCAAAACTAAATAGCTATAAATCAATATATTAGAGGTATTCTATCTTTCGCTTATCATTCCAGGTGGTTGCGAACGCGGGATCGTACCCCAGTCGATGTTACGTTTTTTTTCTCGTGTTTTGCGAAGTTACATCAGTAGTTTAATTTTTCGTCCAGGTGACGTTACATGTTACATTTCTGGGGTAGGACCCTGTCTGATCTCAAAATATAAATAACTGGATCATCTCTGCAAAAAGTCCAGTTTCAAGTCACACATATTTCTCCCCACTTGAAAAATGACCCAATCTCCTCACCAAGATATCGAAGACACCGGCTACACTGTCATCCGCGGGTTCCTTACCCCAGACGAAGTGGCTCGCTACAAGAAAGCATCGGCAGACTTGGTCCAGTATGCCCGCGATGGAAACTGGGCCAACGTTAGAACTAGAGGAAAACAGTTCCCTCCATGGCCCAAGAACTTTAGTCCTGATATCTGGGGACTCGGTGCAATCATGCATCCTGACTTGAAGGAACGGGGCTATGAGTTCCAGGAATGTTACTCGAGTGAAAAGATCTTGGATGTGGCTGCCGATATCTTGCAATGCAAGAAATCTGAGTTGTCGATGGAACTCTTCAACATGCTCATCAACCCACTCACGGACTTTGGTTTGGACTGGCACCGTGACACCATTCTTCCTGAAGCTACGCCTGAGGAAGAGGCAGAACAATTGTTAAAGGATCCTTACGCCGGAACTCAGTTCAACTTGGCTCTCACTGAAGACAGTTGTCTCATTGTTGTTCCAGGATCGCATAAACGTCTTAGAACGGAAGAGGAACGTGAAAAGACCCTGAACTCCGACAGAAAGGAATACATCACCGATCAGTTGGTTGTCGAATTACATCCTGGCGATGTCGTGTTCTACAACAACAACATCCTCCACCGTGCGCAGTACTCATCCAAGAGTGAGAGATTAACTTTGCACGGCTCCTACGGTAACGTCAAGCACGGTAAATCTAGAGCCAAGGGAATCTTACAACACGGTGTTGCCGAATGGTTACCAAGATTCGAACCCAGAACTGAAAACTTGGCCATGTTGAAGGAAAAATTGGTTTCCTTGGCCAAGGAATTTGAAGGTGTTGACTTGGGCTACGCATTGAAGGGCTAAGCTTATTTAAGTTTTTAAATTTAAATTTATGACAAAGTGCTTACTCTATTAATGTACAAAATTTTTTATGTAGAAACACCGAAATTGTTACCTAACAAAGCATCCAAGTCAAACTCCTTGGCCCACTCGGTAACGACGGTGGTCTGTTCAACCTTAGGTGGTTCTTTGTCACCTCTTAATGAACTCTTGGGGCCGTCAACCACCACATCGCTGCCTTCAGAAGTGCTCTTCGAGGCCTTAGGTAAGGTCCAGCCAATTATTCTTCCATCTCTCCAGTCGTTCAATACAGTCATGGCAGCAGATTCCAAGTTAGGAATACCACCCTTGCCCAATCTACCTCTCGATCTGGCAATATGAATCAAGAATTGCTTGGTGAACTCGTTCAAGTCGGACGATGGCAAGGCTGGCAATTGGTAGTAGTTCTTTAACCCATCAGCCATCTCGGTGTCCTTGGAGAACTTCTTCAAGAGCATCTGGACTGCTGGCAATGGGTCTATTATTTGCTTGGGTGGAAGGGCAGATAATAAGGCCAACTTGGCATCTTGCTGCACCTTACTCATCTTCTTGGTGTTGACAATCTCATCAGGGAATACAATACCAGGAGAATCCAACACCTTGAGCTTGTTGTCAATCTTGACTTCTCTCATAGCCGTGGTAACACCAGCTTGGTTTCCAACAGGACAAGCCTTAGCATTGTTTCCGTGTCTGTTTGTCAAGGCATTGATAATCGAAGACTTACCAACATTTGGGTAACCGATAACCCCAACAATAATCGATCTCTTCAAGTTAGATTTAGCAGCATAACTCTTCAATGCTTGCAATAAGGCATTGGCAGTGATAGCACCCGTCAAATTCTTGTTGAAGGAAGAAGCGTTTGTCGCACCTGGGGCGGCCTTGATTGGAATAGTAGGGAAGGACGACTTCAAAAAGTCAAGCCATTGGTTTAAGGCAGTAGGTGGAATCAAATCGACCTTGTTCAAGATCAAGATCAATCTCTTGCCTGGATTCTGTAATACTGCCTGCTCAACCTTTCTCGATCTGGTGGATTCTGGGTCTCTAGCATCCAAGACATACAATATAACATCAGCAGAGTCAACAACAGACTTGAAGATCTTGTCGTAAGCCTTTCTCGACTTGTCAGTGTCTGATCTGTCAACATCCTCAATGTCACTGATTTCATATTCAACATCTTCATCGGAATCTACCATGGCATCGTCATCGTCATCTTCTTCGCCATTGTATTCCTTAGCAGCGTTCTGGGCCGATTCCAATAAGGCAGCTAATCCTCCATTTTGGTCATCTTCTTCATCAATATCTATGTCGTCGTCCACTGCTTCTCCGCGTGCTAATGCAGCTTCTCTTTCTTGCTGCCTTTGTAATTTTAACTGTTCCTTCTTCTCCTTATCTGCTCTTCTGCCTTCTTCTAATTCAGTAATGATTCTGTCTTTGTATGGGAAACTCGAGGGAATGCCTGGGTCTTTGTTGACCCGTGATTTCCAGGTAACGTCCTTCTTCGCCAACTTTCTGTTCTTTCTATTTTGGGCTGCGGCCTTCTTCTTGATCCCTTCCCTCATACGGGTGGTCGTTCTCTTCGACGTGGGCTTCTTTACTCTCATGATGTCTGTGTTGGGATCGTATCTACAATTGGAAAAATTTATGTGAAGCGATGAGGATGAGCTGGTACTGCATATAAATTTATATGCACGTCCGTATGGCTATCAGTCCTACAAAGGTATCATCCTTCAACAACGGGGGTTATCCAATGAAACCCAGCAAGGACACACTATTTGCATACCTTGTATTTATTGTTCAAATTTTTGTTGAAAGTGACATAAAAATAAAAGCTTTGTACTTTATTTTATACAAGCTCAATCATTATACCTGACCCACCTGGACCATTCTCCATACCTTCGATGTGGTCAGGGGAGATTTCACATATACCAATTTGTTATCATGTTCTGGTTCATGGTCTTCTGAGTCGTCTGTTGTATCTTCTTCCTCCCATTCGCTGTGGCTTTCACTGTAGTCAGATTGGCCTGCCTCATCTTCTTCTGTATATGAGTACTCAGATACATCGGTGTCATCAACTTCTTCAATCTCGTTTTCCTCTGGAGCTGGTAGCAGTTTGTCAGTCGGAACTTTCATCTCGATAATCTGTATTTTATGGGGAATACTGCCGGGTGCAATTGTAAACCCGGTGATTTCACCTGTTACCGGATCAGAAACCGGAACAAGTTCTTGTACTGGTCTGGACATTATCTTGTTCAAAAGCTTTTGTTTGACCCCGATTTTGAAGTTATGTATCACTTGAGGAATCTTTACTGATAAATATTTGCTCGCAGCCTTGACATCGTCGGGAGTAAAGACAATCAGCACCAGTTTGTGGGGAATGGGTGAGCCATGTGTCAGCACCAATAGGGCCAACAACACCAAAAATGAGTGCTTTAAGAGCATAAGAAGGAGACAAAAGTATTGGATGCAAAAATCTGCTCGCAGCCACAAATGCAACTTAGTACTGAAAAAATATATAGCATATTTTATATGAAGGGTCTATGTATTAATCAATATTCTTACCTCGTGGAATTGAAGCATTGCTGGGAATTCGCTTCAAGGATTCTTTGCTATTGTTATCAAAATGGAAAACTGATGAAGCGCTTCGTTTAGGAACGGTAAACGGTTTGTTAATAAAACTGCTTACACGGCTAGGTTCAACCTCCCCATCATTATACAAATCATTACCCAAATTGATCATCAGTCGGGTACGCAATCCTGACAAGCTGGGCACCGATGACTTGGTCTGCAACGCCGACATGGTTCCTTCTTCCAAATTGAGGTTGATATCATGTCTAGAATCAAACTCTTGGTAAGCCCATAGGTTACCAGTGTTAACAATCTTATTGATTCCTGGGATCCTGGAGCTTACGTTCAAGATTGTTTTTTTGACGAGAAACGGGACCGGAAACAGCCTCCCCACCTTGTGTGACAATTTACCAAAATACTTCTTGCCAAAGTGGTAGAGTACCACAAACAATACAAAAAAGATAATCACTGAATAAAACGAGCCACCAGTGTCCTCATCGTCACTGTCGCTATCTGAGCTGTGATCAGAACTGAGCCCGAGTCCTGAAATGAATTTCTTACCCGAAAGTTCGCTGGGGTATATCCCGATCTCTATATCCTCGTTGGTCTGGACTTGAGACGATGCATACAACAAAATCTTACCTAAAGTCCAAGAAAGCTCGTCTCCATTGACTGAATCAGCCGATTTGAATGGGACATGTACTTGATCAACCATTTCGGTCGATTCACCGGCATTGGAAGGAATCTCCAATCCAATTCTAGGAAGTTGAAACCCTTCGTGAAGTACATTTAGGACCCAACTGGCCTTGAAACAGGCACCTTTCAAAAACGTTTCTGGGTCCAAGTTTGAGTATTGGCCATTCTTAGAGTTTTCCACAATTGTAGACCAATCACTCTCACAGTATTCCTTTACCTTTTCATTGAAAGAATGGAAGTTGTACTCACCACCGCTGTTGAAGATATCATTGGCGGTGTACCAGTACTCTGAAATGCCAACAAACCGATCTTTATCGAAGTTGAGTGTGGGACCATGGATACCGTTGAACAAGCATGGTTCGTCCTTGCACGGTTCGTTCTTCAACAACAACGGGTAAATAGTTTTCAAACACGACTCGTGGTTACCAACACCCATGATCCTGTACAGCTGGCCCTGAAAGGTGTGTGTCATTTCAGCTCCAACTGGTAAGCACGGGTCGCTGATATCGTGAAGCTTTGGGGAGATGTTGGCCACACTGATCAACAGATTCAAGTATCTCTTTCTTGCCTCATTGGCACCAAACCCAAGCCAAGTCTCGACAAACACTACCCATTCCTGGGTCTCTCCATTGAGGTTTCGTAATGTTACACGTGAAAGATCTTCCATGTGTTTGGTGATTTCTTCCTGGGACGACGGGACAAACGCGATTTGCGTTGATGCTCCACCCATATCCATAAACCCAACCGATGAGTGTTCTGTATCCTTATTGTAGTTTTCAAACAGGCCCATGAGGTAATTTAAGCCTAACCAGCCGTAGATCCCTTCTGTTTCACCGTCAATAATCTGGACATATTCATGGCAGTTGGGTACCGAGAAACGGGTATTCTTTCTTAAAGCTTCGCAAGTCTTTCTAAGGATCTTCTTTTGCTGTTTTGCTGGCAAGAGTCTCATACCAGCCGTTGCCAACACAAACACGGGAGTTTCCAGCTGTGCTTCGGCAGGAATGATTTCTTCTGCAAACCGAAGCAATTCTGAATAGTGGTTTTTCCAGATTTTGTCTGTTTTTTCACCATAGGTGGATATCCCAGGACTGATCTTCTTGGTCCAGCCCTTTTCTTGAACTATCTTGGGCGGAGAATTCAACAGTTGTCCTTCGGTGGTGGCAGGATCTTCCCACAAATAGATTTGGATACGAGACCCAGACGACCCTGAGTCTATCACAATACCATACTTGGGCGACATGGCACACACACACACAAAGGGTTAAAGGGGTATGGGTGATGCGTAAGGCTACGACGCGCAATAGAAATTTCAAAGATCCAAAAATTCCAGCAAACAATCTGTTCCACTGGTAATAAACCCCACATTTTTCAGCCGAGCCCTGGCAGAAACATAGTCAAAGATGATAGTACTTCCACATACACCACTAGTTCCACAACTTCTTAACGAAGATAAACTTCCGCACGATTTGGTGGGATATAGAGCAACGGTAATTGCCGCAAATGTGGAAAACTATACCGAAGCCGCACGCTTCGTTGTCAACTTGGAGGAATACCTTCAGAACATCTACAAATATGCCAACAATCACTTAGGAACGACCGATTTGCTTGAACTAAATAGGTTTTTGAGTCTAACTGTTGTTGCCCAAGTTTCTCAGGTACCATGGACCGGCTACTCGAAAATGACCCATGACAAGTTCAAGTTGCACAAATCACCAAAGAACGTTTTCGAGTGGACTTTGGCTGATGAGGTAGACGCCTTATTGATATCCATTGCTCTTGTCTACATCAGATTGGGTCTGGAACTCAGCAACGAGTTGATCGACGAGGAGGCTGGTCCAGAACAAGATACCAAATGGAAACAAGTGGTGAGTTTGTACAAAAGCTCGATTTCATACAGTCGGGCAGGCACTTCTAAGATCTTTCTATTTATTGGCAAGATTGCTGAGATCAGCGTTCAAATGTCAATATTGTCTAAAAGTTCCTGGCTCAATCGATACTCGTTTGACACAACAGAGTCCTTCAAATCAACTAACAACGGTACTTTGGCACGAGTTGCTATCTACATAATGAACGAATTAAAGAGTGCCAAGCAGTTGTTGCTTCAGTATACAGCAGTTTCTGACTCAATTGCTCTCGATACTTCAAATTGGTCGTCATATCTTTCCTTGATTGAAAAGTACTCGGCAGCATACGCGGGACTTTTCTTATCAATCGAGAACTATCAGCAAGATAAATTAGGCAGCGCAATTGGTTTGGTCAACTACTCACTTCTAACTCTCCAATCAAAAAAAGTTGCTTCTGAGAGTCGATTTAAGCTTAAAAACAAACTAGTGACAAAGAAGAACGACTCTTTGTTGAACAAAATCGATTCCATATCGACTCTCAATATTGACAAATCTGTGTTCAACGAAAAGTCTGGCATTGTCCTTAACGATCTATCTTATTTGTTTGACCAACTCATCAAGTGTCATTTGAAATACACCAAGGAAAATGATAACCTCAAGTTTGACGATGTGGTTAGTTGGCAGGATATAAACCAGGATTCAAAATGGCCGTTGGGTGCCAAGATCCCTGTCTCAAATATAGACACCTATGATCCATTATCTTTCTTGAAAGCTAGCGGGATTAGCACAGATTACTCAGGAAGGGGTGCATACTATTAATACTTAATAAAAATACTCTACTGGTGTACTGTCTTGAAGATATGATGGATTTCCAGTTTCCCAACGTGGTACTCGATATCACGGTCGAAGTTGTCTCTCAAAATTGTATCCAACCGGCCAAAGTAATCAGTAAACTCGTATTCTGCCTCCAACCACATCTTTTCTATCAAATCCTTTTCGAACATATCATTTCCAGAAACAAAATGTTTCTCCAACTTTTTGAAGATTTCTTGTGCCTTCACCTGGAGATCTTTGTTTGTGTATCCTGTCAACAATGATTTAATATACTTCTTGTTGTACTTCTTCGGTTTACCGTTGTTCATCTTGATTAAGGACTCATAATTATTAACAAATTCAATCAATTTGCCTATATGTTTTGACATTTGTCTTTGGAAGTACAAGCCCTTCGTCTTGTTGAAAACAGTATCCAACTGTTGCTTCATCCTCTTAGAACTGGTGTTATTGAAATCTGACAATTGCTCCAGTACATAAAAGATATTTTGAATGATCGCTGCATTACGGTATTCCCGTTCTTTATCATCGAAATCATGGTTCTTCAATAAAGGATCGTCTCGAATGAACAAGTGTATCAATGATTCAGTTATCTCCTTGTACGATTGATCCACCATTTGTCTTACGTCGGTATCTTGAATGTGAATGTTGTGTTCCAATGACGATTCAACAATTAAGAACAATTGATTTATGTTCTTGACAGAAGGTAAAACACCTGATTTGGCATTGATAATAGATTTGTTTAGTAAATCAGTTTGAACGTTAATGAACTTGTTCCAATTGATCTTATGCTTCTCGATTGATCTCTTCAAGAAATTAAATGTAAGATAATCTTGGTTGGGAAGTTGCTGGTTTTCAATTTCATTCAAAATGCTTTCCAAATGTATCAAAATCAAGGGAATGTTCAAGTCCACAGGGTTGATCTTCTTCATTAAAATATTGATAAAGTTTCCAAATATTTGAGTCATATTTGTAATCAAATCACTGGATGAGTATATAGCATCGGAATTAAGCTTGTTCAATGGAACACTTGGAAGTTCGTCCAACAACTCACGTCTTTCCGTGTAAGGATGAGTATGTAAGAACTCATTATAGTCGATTGTATTATTGTCATAATGGAAGAATGTCCCAATAAAGAATTGAACCATTATGATTAATGCTTTTGTTTCATCGACTATTTCAATAACAATCTTGGGGTCTTCAATTTCACCGCTCTTCCTGGCGTACTTCTTGATATTTTCCATATGCTGTTGAGATTGACGTTTAGTTTCAGTGTTTTCTGAATGAGAAGTGGTACCAAATCTGCTGACTTTTCGGGACAATCTCATACTTCTTGATTTCTTCAACATGGAATTTGTTCCTTCTGGCCTTGGGGATGTGGCTGTTGGTGAAACTTCGGGAACCGCTGAAGTATAGATTATATCTTTCAACTTTGCATTAACCATGCTTTCTAAGAAATATTCAACAGTTTGATTGAAATATTGTTTGAGCTCATTAAATTCAGACGAACTCACTTCTTTCATAAAGTATGTAATACCTGAATAAATTAAGATATTGTTCAATTCTCTGAAGAATGCACCCGTGCGGAAGCTACCCAAGTTTTCTGAAAGTTGATTGATTATGAGTTGGATTTGCTTTTTGATATAGTTCTTGAAGTTCCTGATAAAGACTCTAGTAACTGATTCATATGATTCTTGATATTGTTGTAATGCCTTCATTGAACTTAAGTCATCATCATCCTGTGTGTTATCAGATCTAATAGTATCTAATGCATTGTACAAGCCAGCTAACTTTATTTCAATGTCACCAATTCTCTTCAAGCGGTCAAATTCGTTGAAAGTCTCGATATCCTTCAAATCTTCGTGATTAATATTGACCCTATCCAAGATATTCTTTAAATCATTAAAAAGTAATTTCTTATTAACTGATTTGACCTGTATCCCCTGAGAATCATTCTCAATTCTGCTGATTTCAGGAGCTAAAAATCTAAAGTCAATCTCCATCTTTTTAAAGATATGACTCAAGTTTTCAATTTCATTGATCGAAGTAGTTGCGTCAGAAGAAACACTGCTCTTACTGAAATCCAAATCAATCAACTCTTTGACATTCTTTTGTTTAACATTGTTTAACTCCTTGGTAAGCTTTTTGATTAAAGCATTACTATTGTCAAGGATACGCCAGTTGACCTCATCCAAAAGTTCCTCAATTTCAGGATCCTTTTCGGCGAGAGCGTTGCTCTTCAGTCCCAAGTCCAAGTCAGATTCAACGACAGAGCCATCTGTAGTATTGTCATAAACTTTTGGGTCCAGCAGTTCATCAGCCAGATCATTAACCTGTAATTCTTTGGGTCTCAATGGCTGAACTTCATCATTGAAATCTTCCTCGGTTGTGGAGTCAGCCATGTTGAGTGATTGGATATCTCTCTTCTCCACGACAGAAAGGTGATGGTCTAGCATGGACTCGAGTTCCTGAATCGACGAATCAATTTGAGACTGTTCGGGGTTCATTTGTGTTGACTCTTCAATTATTTCAGAATGCTCTCCTCCCGAAATTCCTAATCCCTTCAGAGCGGAATTTTTCAAGCTTACTCTCTTTGCCAAAGGTTCTACCTTTTGTTCAGAGTCACTTTCGTCCGTAATCTCTTCAATTCCAAAATCAGGGGAGTTTACGTTCGATTTAACGTGATGGATTGATTCGCCAAAGTCCTTGATAAATTCATTCTCATCCTTGTTGTTAAGCTGCTCCTCCAACCGACTTCCCACCGCAGCAACAGTCTCTAAGTTTTCAGATATATTTCTGTGAATGGATGCCGAATCGCCCGATGATCTGGGCTTAAACATTCTCAAAGGTGAAGTTTCTCTAGCTTCCTTGGCATACTCGTGCAATCTGTCTGGTGAGTAGGGTTCCTTGGGTTTGAACACGAAACTGTTGTCGTCTGCACTAGAATTTGTAGCCGAACTGTCAGTTGTAAAACGGTTCTTTAGTGGAGAAATCTGCTGGTATGGGTGTGGAGATCCCAGGCCACTTTTTGGTGTATCCAAGAGACCATTACTTGGTCTTCGGTCGACATCCATGACCTTCATTGATTTCATGGGTGCTTTCCCATTGGGGCTGTTATCGGTACTCTTGTGCAACATTACTGTCACGGGAGCAGATACTGGTGCTATACCTGGACCTGGTAGTGGTACTGGTTGAGGAGGAAGAACAGGGTTTGGCAAGTTTTTCCGTTTAAGAGAACGGGACTTTAATAGTTGAGGGTCAGGTGTTGGTTCATTGAGGGAAACCTGTGATGTAGAGATATCTGTAGGGGCATGGTGGTTGCCTCCTGACACCGAAGCTGATCTGCCTGGGGTGAGCGGGAGTTTAAAGTCTTGAAGCGTGAAGCCATTGAGTGCAGGGTACCTTCCTGTGAATGAACCATATGAATTGGTTAAAAAGCGGGAAAACTTCCATATTCTTTCCAATCCGTCATCGCATCGCCAGTAATAATCCTTATTTAACGATAAAATCAAGCCGTTGTTTCCGACCCTGGTGATGGCAGTTAATTCGTCCAAGTCCCAGGTTCTTCCGATCTGGTAAACGTTTTTGTTTTCGTTGAGTTTTCCTTTCTGAAGAAGAACTCTTCCTGAATACTTAACACAGATAACCAATATTCTGTTTTTGATGGACCCGATCTGGTTTGGTGCAAGATTATCTGGTGGTGGGACCGAGGGAAACGACGAGAATTCCTTGATGCGAAGATGTGTCTGGTACGAGGTTTCCGTAAGCTTGCGGCCATTCTTATCAATAACTACCTTGGAGTAGCAGTCTTGCATGATCTTTTCTGTGACATCATGGCGCTGTTTGGTGGGATCGATTACTGGCAGGGTCTGTGGTCTGCCCTGCCATTGTTGTTGAGCAGTCGGTCTGGGAGGATACATGTTGGCGTTAGGGTTTTGAGGAGGCCTAGTTGGTCTCAGTCCTGGAGGTACGGCACCTCTTGGATACATTGGTGGTATTGGGGGATGTGGGTGTGGGTGCCTTTAAATCTTTTTGGTCTCGCAACAAAAGTTCACGTCGCAATATTTGTGGGTTTTTGTTTTGGTCGTGCCGTTTACACCAAGTTGGAGTTTGATACGTAACTTTCTATGATAAATATGATACCTTTATTCTACTATTTGTCGGGAGATTACTTATCGTCAGCTTTCGCTTTCTTTTCTTTGGGTTTGTCAGCAATTTCTTTCTTGTCTTTCTTTTCCGACTTCTCTTTCTTTTCTTCCGGCTCGGTTCTTCTGACTTGGATTTCCCAGAACTGTTCCAAGCTCTTCGTACGGTCATCCATGGCATACAAACGTCTTCTCAATGCTTCGTTAAAACAAATTTCTTGGGCTACTGGGAAAAACGTCTGGACCCATCCCTTCTTGTACGACTCACATTCTTGGACAATATCCTTTAACTCAAGTTCCTGGAACTTGGTCTGGAACTCAAACTGCTTAAACACATCGTCTCCAATAAGACCTTCTTGGTACAAACGGTTGTAGATTGGCTCGCATTCCTTCAACTTCATGGAACGTCTGATGGCTTCGGCAGCTCTTCTCAACAATGCTGCCTTCATTACCTTTTCATGAGGTTTCTGATCCTTTGGAGCATCGGACACGTATTGCTGCTTTAAGAAATTGTACAACGTGGCGGGATGATTTTCACCAAAGACCGGCTCAACCTTGGCCAAGTTGTTCAACCGTCTCCGTCTATAGATGATCGAGAATGCAGCAAATGCCGATAACAATATACCCACATAGATCAATGGCGTGAAGATAGAGATCTTAATCTGTTCAGGAGCAGAGGTCTCGTCCATTTTATTGCTGGTTCCTCTTGATGAAAAGTTATACGTGTGTCCACTACAGTAAAGATTTTGTGGATTTTACGTCGTGTCGTGTCGTGTCGCATTGCGAAACTCCGACATTTTCTGCTGCAACTAATTTTTTTCTGGTTTCTTTTGTACTAGAATTCATTCAGATTTTTTTCTTCTTGTGGGGCTACAAACTATACGACAGGTCACCAGGTTCCAGGAGTTCTTCTAGACTTGATGCCTATATATCTGGCCAACTCGTCAAAGGAAATATTGATTTCTTTTTCAGAGTAGTTCATCGAACCTTCGGAAGTTTCCGGAGCCTGGAGAGCCTTGACAGATTCTTGCAAGGCTTTTTGGTTGTCAGCCTTCAACAAGTCTTGGATTTGCTGTGTCTGCTTCTCAGGAATGATAATTTCGTAGAATATACATAAGTCGACGACAGTCTGGTTATCTAAGGCAATGAATTCAGCGAGTGTGGCAGGGAACTTGATTTCTTCTGGGGGATAGTCGCCGTCCTTGTTGGTTAATGGGGCAATCGTTCCTGTTGGTTCGGAAACGTGGGCGTTGCAGGTTCTTCTAACGGAACGCTCTTCAACATCATCCAATTGACCTTGAAGTTCACCCACAAGCTGCACAATATCGTCATTTGTAACGTAGTCATCCATGTCCACTTTATGAGTAGAATCAGGAGCATTGACTTTGGCTCTAACATCATTTATTTGGAACTCTATCAACTTCTTCCCGGTCTGTGCAATCAACTTGGATTGTTTTTCAACAAGTGCCTCAAGGGCCGTGATTCTGGTATTTAATTGTTCTATGGTGACGTCTTGCTGTGCCATTTTGGTTGCTACTGGTGTGAATTAGTGGAGCGAGGTTGTATCTTTTGCTTATATGAAGTCGTGTGGTGTCAGAATCGTCAGATTTCGCAGGTTATGGCGCCCCAATATGAAGAGACCCCCTACCAAACTAGACAAATTACTTGTGCACGTGATGCTCCAAGAGCAGGTGATGCTCCTCCAATGTCATAGTAAAGATAAGAAAGTCAACGATTTCTCCTCTTTCAAACCTAAATTTACATTAGAGTTTTACCAAGTATTTTCTGGCCTAGGCATATTTTCATCTGTCCAAGATGTGGAGCAGCTAAAAGTGGGAGACCCCAGCCTTAAAAAGAATGTATTTTCTTGCATATAATTCCAATTTTGAAGACACGAATGTTATGTAATGACTGATACATTCTTAATACTAATTATGTGTAACAGAGCTAAGCATGTGGGAGCGTAAAGGAGTAAACTTTCTGTACTGTGGTAGTGGGGCACCCGGAGAAACAATAACTTTTTCATGCATATTCTGCCAACGCTATTACCAACTATAGGAACTGTGTCTAGGCTAGCATATTCAATAATTGCTGGAGAATGAAACACGATACTCTTGTTGCAATGAATCCATTATGAGACGTTTATCGTACAAGAGAACGCCTGCGTAGCGTAATGGTTAACGCGTTTGACTTCTAATCAAAAGATTGCGGGTTCGACTCCCGCCGTGGGTTCTTAAAGCGGTTTTAGCTCAGTTGGGAGAGCGTCAGACTGAAGAGATTCAGTCACAGTTAATCTGAAGGTCCTGTGTTCGATCCACAGAAATCGCATTTTTTATATTGATGTATTCAATTTATTGTTTTATTTTAGATTAGTTCTTGTGGTAACCCACTACATATTTTTTACTTAAATAAACTATGCTACGTCCTATATACTATGCTAATACTAATCTAAATGTTTACTAACAAACTCCCTCAAGTCAACGAAATGTTGCTTCAAGAAGTTGTGTATTACAAAGTCTGAAAACCCGATTTTAAAGTTGCAGAGGTAGAGGAACCCCATTTCGATTTTGAATAATTCTTTGGTGGACACCCCGCCGACAGTAGAGAATGAGCGTTGTTTTTGGTAAACGTCTTCCAAGCTTTTGCTCGAACACCTAATTGCTGCCAATATGAGTCGATACACATTATTGTTAGTCAAAGTGATGGAGTTGAAAAGGACGCAGAGTTTGAAAATCATCAGAGCCGAGTGAATGTACGACGACACCGAAATCGATGACGAATACGTCTGTATTCGGAGCAAGTATTGTTCTACAGACAAGGGTGGTACCTTTGCAAGTGTGAATGATTTGATGAGTTGAGATGCTTGAGATGATCCTCCTTGTGTTTTGTATTCGTCGCGGAAATGTTCTTTGGGGCTCGCTTTTTCAGATACTTCAAGAGATGTCTCTTCAAGAAGAGTTTCTATGGGGATACACGGTCCGTCCTCCTGTTCATGAAGAGAGTCTGGTGTTGATTGTCTGTAATTGAAGCCTTCCTCGTCGTCTTTGAAATTATCTTTCATATGGCTATTTAGTTTGGCAAACTTTAAAGGCGGTGGAGACAAAGGAGAATCTGAATTAGAAAGTTTTGTTATTTTAATACCGTCATCGGTATGTAAGGAAGAGATGCTGGAGTCACTTGAGCTAGGAAACGAAGGTATTGGAATTGGTGATGTGGCCAGTTGAGGTTGTAATTGCGGGGAATCTGGGGTTATATCGTAATATTTCTGTAGTTGTTGTTGTCTGAACTCGTCAAATAGTTCCTGATTGGCATTCAATCGTATCATATCTTGAAGAGAGGTGCTTAGGACCCGTACTGCGTGGAAGATATGGAACTTGTTGATATCCTTAATGTCATGCTTAATGTCAAACAACAATTCGTTCATGTTGACCTCGTCAAGAGATGTAGGGTCATCCACAAATGTCTCCTGCGGGCGTTTCAATGGAATTTCTGATATATCCTGAGCATATGCCATTTAGAGTAGGTGTGGTGATACAGCGAGCTCTCAAAAGACAGGCTCCTACTGGTAATGGAAACGAGAGATCAATAAAAGATACTAGTTGGTTTATGCACGTCCTCTAGTATTTTTTTTTCTTTGTTTTCTCGACTACCGTCGTTTCTATACTATACGATACGAGCCGGGGCAATGAGGGGCACACTGCCTCACTCGGCTCCGTGGGATCTCTCACCAATAGCTTTTTTTTCTTAAGTTAGAGCAATGACGGATCTATGACGTAAGAAAATATTCATGTTCTGATTAATAGCGGGCTATGCTAGTAAAGCGAGGTGACAAGGCTTGGGAGACTGTATTCTTAGTCAGCGCCAGTGCAACCATTTATACGAAGAAAACAAAAACAAGAGACGCAGTAAGCAAAGGCACATAATGTTTATTATTAGGTATAGATCTATCGTAACAGGAAAAGTAAGCTTACATGGCATAACAATTTCCAATCGACGCGGCTTCCTTTCTTCGCGGTATCGCGTGTTGCAATCTCTAGTATTTACACTTAAATTCTATTGACTTTCCTGCACTGATGCAGAATAAAAACAAACATCCACAGTAAAAATAGATTCCAGCACTTACCGTGCAGAATTCTAATGCTAAAATGGCTGTAGTATTACAAAAGTTAGCTCATGCTTAAAATTCATTTAAGTATAGACAGGTCTCGATTTGCCTTTTTCTATAACTCAATCTAGAATTCGGTTTTCCCAAAACAGATTCATCATTGCCTTGGTTCTTCCAAGATTTTTTTTTTATCTGCGCCACCGATACCCCCTGCCCCTTTGTCCTTCATCTAAAAGTATTACCCACTCGCTCCTCATTACAACCACTAGATTCCGGAGCAAAAAATATTCACCAGAAAAAAAAGAAAAAAGAAATCTGAGAAAAAAAACAATTCTGATTTTCCCTTCATAACAAGCTTTCTTTTGCTAAATAACTTGACGAAGTTACATTCGCTTGGTGATCTCCTTCCAACATCTCCTACTTACAACTCGAAAGATGTTGGTGATGCACAAACTTTTCACGTTGGTAGCGTTTGTCTTTTTGGCCGCTTCTGCCGAAGCCCGCAGGGCCCTTTCGGCTACATCCTTAGTGACATGTATGGAGGGATCCCAGATTAGTCCGTCCTTCTTTAACGTCACATTCAACCCAGACTCAAGAGCATTGAGATACTCAGTTGATTTGAGTACTACTATCTCAGGGAATATCGAAGCTCATGTGCAAGTCTTTGCCTACGGTTTCCTCATCATCGAGAAGGATGTTGACGTCTGTGATTTGGGCTGGAAACAGTTCTGTCCCATGTACCCTGGTCATTTACAGGTGGACTCCGTTGAATACATTTCAGATGAATATGTGAAAGAGATTCCCGGTATTGCTTACACCGTTCCGGACATTGATGCCGTCGTGAAAGTTATTATCATCGACAAGGAGAACAACGAAACCATCTCATGTTTACAGTGCACATTTTCCAACGGTAAGACAATCAGTCAGACTGGTGCAAAATGGGCCACAGCGGTGGTTGCTGGTTTGGGTCTTTTAATTGCAGCTTTATTATCCACTTTTGGAAACTCGAACGCTGCCTCTCATATTTCAGCAAACTCAGTCTCGCTTTTCTTGTACTTCCAAAGTGTTGTGGTGGTCTCCATGCAGCATGTTGAAAGGGTTCCACCTATTGCAAGTGCCTGGGCAGAAAATTTGGCTTGGTCCATGGGGTTGATTCGGATCGAATTCATGCAAAAGATTTTCAGGTGGTACGTTCAAAGTACAGGTGGTACTCCTACCTTGTACTTTACCGGTACTACTACACAAATCTTGGTTCAAAGAGCTTTAAACTACTTGGACAGCTTACACAAACGTGCTCTTGACTTTTCGTTACATTCCAATCAAAACTTGAAGGTTTTGAGAGGTATTGAAAGAATCGGTTACAATTCCAAGATTGAACCCACATCTATTGTGTGCACGGGATTCACTTTTTTTATCCTTGTTGGATACGTCTTGATTGCTCTTTTGGTGATTTTTAAGTCAATTCTTGAGATTTTGGTGAGATCAGGAAAGATGAGTAATAACAAATTCCTTGGATTCCGGAACTCTTTTGCCCTGATCTTAAAGGGAAGTTTGTTGAGATATATTTACATTGGGTTTACTCAGTTGGTCATTTTGTCCCTCTGGGAATTTACCCACCGTGACTCCCCTGCGGTTATTGTTTTGGCCGTTCTTTTCCTTCTTCTTCCATTAGGGATGATTGGTTATTCTCTCTGGAATACTCTTCAATTTGGAAGACGCTCTGTGGCTCAATTCAAAAATCCAGCAGCTTTGTTATACGGAGACTCTGCTGTGTTGAACAAGTATGGTTTCTGCTACACAATGTTCAACGCTGAGAAGTATTGGTTTAGCATGGTTTTGTTGGGCTATAACTTGGTTAGAGCTATCTTCATCAGTTTATGTCAAGGCTCTGGTAAGACCTCAGCACTTGTCTTATTCATAGTGGACTTAGTTTACACTGTTTATTTGTTCTGGCAATCCCCATACTTGAACAAGGCTACCAACATTGTCAACTATATTATTTCCATCATCACCACCATCAATTCTTTCCTTTTCCTTTTCTTCTCCGATTTGTTTGGTCAACCAGCTCAAGTTGGATCAATCATGGGATGGGTCTTTTTCGTCTTGAATGCAGCATTCTCGCTCATTTTACTTATCTTAATTATTGTGTTCATTGTCATTAGTGTTCTTTCAAAGAACCCAGATGCAAGATTTGCACCAGCCAAGGACGATAGATCGTCATTCCAAAGAAAATCATCTATCAAGTACCGTACTAACGAAAAAGGAGAATCTATGGGTGCCCATGATACAGAGTTGGGTGCTTTAGGTATTGCTGCCCAAGACCATTCTAGCAACTGGGAAAATCAAATGTACAAATTGAATGGGTTTTCTGCTGATTCGGTTCAAAATGATACAGACATTTTAACCCCTGGAGTAGACACACATAAGTTTGAACACGGTGATGAATTGTCCTTGGAAGATGAACAATCCTCTTCTTCGGTGGAACAAAAGGAAACTCTTGGAGCCAAGTTGAAAAACTTGACAAGAGGCTTGTCCGTGAGAGGAAATAAACCTCAGCCAGCTCCACCTTCAAATGGTCAAAATAAGAACCTCACTGATATGCTGGTCCAGAGAAATTCACATCCTGATCCAACTGTAGAGGACGAAAGTACTTCACCTTCTGCACCAATAACTTCAAGTTTTAACCAACATCAACACTTTCAGACAAAACATCATAACAGAGGTAACTCTACCATATCTAACTTGTCGATGACTAATGATCCAATCAATGTCAAAGGATTTGTATAATACCACTAGCTACTTTTGTACTTAGCTGTTCTTCATAAACATTATAAAATAGATTCTTCCATTTCGTAAATACGTTCTAAATATTTCATACCATCTTCCTTTGCAAGTAGCATATTGATTTTTTGGTCGAGAGTAAGTTTGAGGTGGCTTAACTGCAGCTTAAAAGATGTTAATAGTGGTCTAAATCTTTTGAGATCCACTGGAGAGAGTAATTTATTCAAGTACGCTGCTACGGCTGTCTCTGCTTTTATGAAACGGTCAATTTCTTCATTGGTATATGAATAATTCTCGTTCATGTCAAGTTCTTCTGCCCACGATGTGTCCTTGAAACGGAAATCAAATGAACTTGGTGTAGTTAAATAAGGAATGGTTTGCTTGAGTGAAAGCAGCACTGCCGAATACTGCTGACTGGTACTATCTGCTGCAATTAGAGGCATAAACGGCAGATTCGTAAAGTTACACCCATTCGCGGAATTCAAATATTCGCCAACATTTTCAAATGGCCGAGTACATTTGAAGATTCCTCCAACAAAGGTAAGAGGGATATAAAAGGATATATTCAGCTTGGCGTATCGTTTTCTTCTTGCTAACTTGTAACAAGCTAAATGTGGTTGTTTTTTGGTACTACCTCCACCAAACAAGCCCCACAACCAGTTTCCTTTTTCTTCTTCTAGCATACAAACCTGTGTTCCCCAATCAATTTGGTTTCTTGATGTTGTCCGTATAACCTGTTGGTTTGTATTGCTACCCTTGTTGCACTGAGTAATCGAAAGAAAACTCATATTAGTTTTTCCCACAGAATGAATTCTATCGATTCTAAATCCGGAAAATGGAACAATGTCTGTATTTTGCTTGCAGGTGTCGTGATTTTTAAAAATCCAGTTTGCATTCACAGTGTAAACTAGTAAAATTACGAACAACATAACTGAAGAACTTGATGGTTCCTCCAAGTCAATTTGCACCCAAATTCTTTTGTTTGTACTCTAAAGCACGTGATTAAATTTGAGATGGAGGACTTGAAAAAAATGGCATCTCATCACAGTCATCTCGTATCTTCCGAGATGGAAACTCAACAGACCAACAAGACCCATAGGGGTGGGTCTAAGAAGACTACAGCAAAGAAGAAGTTACATCAGAATGGTCAGAATCAAAAAGCTTTTGCCGTGAACGCTCCTCGTAAGTTAGAGCGTATGGCCAGAAGATCTCACGATGTCAATGAGAAGAAATTGCATGTACCAATGGTCGACAGAACACCTGATGACGATCCTCCTCCTGTGATTGTTGCTGTTGTTGGTCCTCCAGGTACCGGTAAAACAACTTTGATCAAGTCCTTGGTTAGAAGATTAACCAAAACAACTCTCACGGAAGTCAAAGGCCCAATAACTGTTGTCAGTGGTAAGAGAAGAAGATTGACTTTTATAGAGGTCAGCAACGATTTGAACTCTATGATAGATGCTGCCAAAATTGCAGACTTGGTATTACTCTTGATCGATGGTAACTACGGGTTGGAAATGGAAACAATGGAATTCTTGAATATCGCTCAACACCATGGTATGCCTCGTGTCTTAGGTGTTTCCACACATTTGGACTTATTCAAGTCCCAGAGTACTTTGAGAACGTCCAAGAAGAGATTGAAGCATCGTTTTTGGACCGAAGTGTACCAAGGTGCTAAGTTATTCTACTTGTCTGGTGTTATCAATGGTCGTTATCCTGATCGTGAAATCTTGAACTTGAGTAGATTTATTTCTGTGATGAAGTTTAGACCTTTGAAATGGAGAAATGAGCATCCATACCTTTTGGCCGATCGAATCACTGACTTGACCCATCCACAAGATATTGCTGACAACCCAAAGTGTGATAGAAAGGTTGCAATTTACGGCTACTTGCATGGAACTCCATTACCTTCTCAAAATGCACAAATACATATTGCTGGTGTTGGTGATCATGTGGTTAGGTCTGTCGAAAAATTACCTGACCCATGTCCTACTCCATACTATGAGCAAAAGCTCGAAGAGATTGAAAGAGAAAAGGCTAAGGCAGCTGCTGCGGCAGGAGAATCCATAGGGAAAACGACTAGAAGACGCAAGAGATTGGAAGATAAGCAAAAGATCATATATGCCCCTATGTCTGACGTTGGAGGTGTTCTTGTCGACAAGGATGCTGTATACATTGACATGGGCGAAAAGGAAAGTTTCGTACCTGGACAAGAAATGGGGGAAGGTGAAAAATTAGTTACAGGTTTGCAAGAGGTACAGAAGTCATTGAGTGAACGTTTTGAAGAAGGTCCTGGTTTGAAATTGTTTTCTTCTTCAAAGGAATTGAACGAAGCAGAAGAGGAAGTAAGTGACTCCGACGAGGAAGAAGATGAGGAAGAAGAAGAAGAAGAAGAACAAGTCAACACTGGTAGAAAAGGTTTAAGAAATGCTAGATTGTACGGAAAGTCAATTTCCGAGGATGATGAATTTGATAACGAGATGTCCGAAAATGAAGATGACGAAGACGAATTCGACTCTGGTGAACCCAAATTGGTAGAGATTGACTTTAAGAACAGTAAAAAGTACAACGAGAACGAATTGGAATTTGTTGAAGATTCTTCTCTCTCTTCCGATGAAGAAGTTGACTATGCTGAAACTGCTCGTAGATTAAAGGGATCCATTCAAAGAAAATGGAACATTAACAAATTGATGTATCTTTCAAATATTGACCCTGCTGAAGTCATCAGAAGATGGAAAGATGAAGATCTGGACCAAGAAGAAGAAAACATTGAAGATGAAGATGACGATGCTTTTTTCAAGAAGAAAGATGTGAAGGATTCCAGCAAAGATTTGGACCAATTCGCTCCAAGTTTTCCCTCTCTTGAGGACCTCAAGTCCAAATTTGATCAGAACACTATTGAAGATAGTGATGAAGAATACGAAAATGGCTACAAGATGTTGAAATCTCGTTTTTTGATTGCTCCAAAGTTAAATGAAAAGAATTCTGAGGGTAATGATGATGACGATGATGAAGAGGAAGAAGTATATGGTGATTTTGAGGATTTGGAAGCTGAAGAAGGTGAGAGTGAGGAAAAGGTTGACAATGATGACGACTTTGCTGATTTTGATGCTGAAGAAGATGCTGATGATGATGACCAAGAAGAAGGTGCCGCAGACGACGAAAACCTCACTGTTGAAGAGAAACGTCAATTGAATGCAGAAAAGAAGGCAAAGCTCAAGTTACAGTTTGAAGATGAAGAAGACAGAGAATTTGGTGTCGATGATCCAGAAGGTGACACTGAAGCAGACACTTGGTACGAATTCCAAAAGAATAAAATGGCAAAACAATTGGAAATCAATAAAGCCGAGTTTGCTGAAATGGATGAAGCCACTCGTCTCAAGGTAGAAGGTTACAAAGCTGGTTCCTATGTGAAGTTGGTCTTTGAGAATATTTCCTGTGAATTTATTGAAAATCTTCAACCGGAATTTCCAATTGTCTTGGGTGGTTTGTTGGCTACTGAGTCTCGTTTTGGTATCATGAATGTTAGAATCAGAAGACACCGTTGGCACAAGAAGATTTTGAAATCTCAGGATCCATTGATTTTGTCCTTGGGTTGGAGAAGATTTCAAACATTGCCTATATATACTACATCTGATTCCAGAACCAGAAACAGGATGTTGAAATATACTCCAGAACATGCCTACTGTTTCGGTTCCTTCTATGGTCCTTTGGTCGCTCCAAACACCACATTTGTTGGGTTCAATCTTGTTGACAACAAGTCTACTACTGGTTCCTTCAGAGTTGCAGCCACTGGTATTGTCGAAGACTTGAACTCTTCGGTAGAAATTGTCAAAAAGTTGAAGTTAGTTGGTCACCCATATAAGATCTTCCGTAATACTGCCTTTATTAAGGACATGTTTTCCAACTCATTGGAAGTGGCTAAATTTGAAGGTGCTTCGATTAGAACTGTTTCGGGTATTAGAGGTGAAATCAAGAGAGCATTATCAAAGCCCGAAGGTCACTATAGAGCCACTTTTGAGGACAAGGTTTTGATGTCTGATACTGTTTTCTTAAAAACTTGGTATCCAGTAAAGGTCAAGAAATTTTACAATCCTGTTACGTCGTTGTTACTTGGCGAACATTCTGAATGGAAAGGAATGAGACTTACTGGTCAAGTTAGAGCCGAGCAGAATATCGAAACTCCAATGATTGCTGACTCTGCTTACAAGAAGATTGAAAGGCCTGAAAGAAAGTTCAATGCTCTTAAGGTGCCTAAATCGATTAGAGCAGACCTTCCTTTCAAATCTCAAATTCATGAAATGAAACCACTGAAGAAGAAGTCTTACTTGACCAAGCGTGCTGTTGTTGTTGGTGAAGAAGAGAAGAAGGCAAGACAATTGATGCAAAAGATCGCTACAATAAGAAAAGAAAAAGAAGCGAAGAGAAAGGCCAAGAAAGACGTAAAATTTAAAGATAGATTGAAGGAAATGACAAAGAAAGAAGAGTTTAGAAAGGAGAAGGAGAAGGAACGTAAAAAGGAATACTTTTCTAAAGAAGGAAAGAAGAGATCTTTAGGATCAAGTGACGGTAATAGTCAAGCATTTGGAAAGAAAAGACGTGTATGATAGTACAGATAGATATTTATAAATGATATTCTAATAATCTAGAAGAATCTCCTTTAAACGAAAGCTCTTCATCGTCCCAAACTATCTTCATCACGTCGTAGAACTCACGGGCATAAAACAATTGAATATCATATTTGGACAAGTAGTAATCTTCCACTTGTGTCATTTTAAAATCAACGTCTTCATTATCTCTCAAAAGTTCATTAATCAAACTAGAATTTAGCGACCCAGCTTCCTCGATACTCCGGCTATATTCTTCAATCAAATCTTTTCTGTTTTCACGAGGAACAATCATTCTCTTGATACTTGAATTCAAATGAGCACCCATCAATTTCTCCTTGACACCACCTATTGGAAGAACTAATCCCCGAAGAGTTATTTCTCCAGTCATAGCAATATTGTGGGGAACTGGCTTGTTCAAAATTATTGATAAAAACAGTAAGGCAATCGTGATTCCTGCGGATGGTCCATCTTTAGAAATAGATCCCATCGGAACGTGTAAATTAATCTCCAAATTGTTGAACTTGTCGATTAAGGACTTCTCGTCGTTATCCTTTGTCCTCAATAAATTCTTATGAATCAAAGACTTGATAAAGATCAATCCTATTTTACCACTTTCCATTAAGACATCGCCCAAGCTACCAGTCATATTTAAACTGCAACCAGAGTTAACATTCGATGGATTTCCAATTCTTTTATCGAATCCAACACTTTCAAATACCAAAACTGAACCAGAGCCATCAGAATTGTAAGATAAACCATTGACAATCCCTACACGAGAACTGTTGCTGGTAGTGGTTTCAATAGAAGTAATGTCTCCGGTTCCATATGGAACACCTAAATAGCTTGTTAAGTCATTCTTGTCTACAACGGGGTTGTAGATCGACTTACTTTCTGGTTCCAAGCTTTCACAAAATTCCACAGCTTTGAATCTGCAAATTGTACCCAACTTTCTTTCAAAATTTCTGACGCCTGCTTCCCGAGTATATTCAACAATAATTTGCTTCATTGCTTGTTCAGTAATATGAACATATTCGTCTAAGTTGTCTTCAGCAGGGAAACCATTTCTCTTAATCTGTCTAGGAAGTAAATACTTCTTACCAATGATAAGCTTCTCCTTATAGTCGTAAGCATTGACATTGATCATTTCCAAACGGTCTAACAATGGTCTGCTCAAGTTGTGAGGATCGTTCGCAGTACAAATAAAGATGACTTGCGACAAATCAATGGGAAAGCCCAAATAATGATCAATGAAGGAGCTGTTTTGTTCGGGGTCTAAGACCTCAAGCAATGCAGCTGATGGGTCACCGTTGAATCTATTAACTCCAGAGTTCCCACCAATAATCTTATCAATTTCATCTAATAAGATAACTGGATTCATTGACCTTGACTTACGCAAAGATTGAACTATCAACCCTGGCATAGCACCAACATAAGTTCTTCTATGACCTCTTATTTCACTTTCATCCTTAACACCTCCAAGTGAGATTCGTTGAAAGTTTCTACCCAACGATTTGGCAATTGATTTGGCTAAAGAAGTCTTACCAGTACCAGGTGGGCCAGCTAACATGATAATAGGAGACTTGTTGTTCTTAGAAACTTGAATAGATTCAAGAACACCTTTGCCTTTTGATTCGTTGATTGAAGTCTGAACTTTTGATTGCGCCTCCTTCTTGAAATAAGACGTCTCATCGTTGTTTGCAATGACTATTGAAGGAGAATCAGTCTTTTGCTTAAGCTCCTGTGGCAGGCCTGGCGTTTCAGATCCTTTGGTTACAAGCTCAATTTGTTTATCTGCGTTAATCCCAAGCAATTTCAAAACAACCAAGTACTGAATTAACCTCTTCTTAACATGTTCCAAGCCGTAATGGTCTTCATCTAACTGACTTTTGGCAAATTGAAGATCAATATCTTTGTTGGAACTAAACCTCGTAACATAGTTGTCCCAAGGAATGTCCATCACAATTTCCAAGTAGTTGCGAATAACATGGAAGTCCGAATTTCCACCACCGCCTTGTTGTGAAGACGACTTAATACGTTTGTAATCCTTAAGAATTAATCTTTTAGAATCAGAAGTCAAGGTACTAATGTGGGGCAATTTGTTCTTAATAAAGTTTTGAATAGCACGTAAATCGTCATCTTCGTCATCATCTTCTTCCTCAGAGTCCTCTTGAGAATGATCACTACTAGGTTTGCTTGAACGGGAACGCGATAAGGCTCTTGAATTGCTGGGATTCAACGGCCGAATACTCTTGTTTCCAGTCGACTTATTGTTTGCCATTCCTTCAAGGACCAAACGAATCGATTTCAACTGGTTTGCGACCACGTTCGCTTTCTGGATATTTGTAGCCTCGTTGTAAAACCAATGGTTGACAAATTTGTTGTTTTGCTTCAAGGTATCAAAAATAGATACCAATTGAGTGATCATGGACTTCATTTTCTGTATCCGTTCATCGACATTGAACTTGTTCAACAATTTCAATTTCTCGTGATTTGGAAATGGTAAAATACCACAAGTCAAGTCAAGTAGCTTGAGGAAAGATCTTCTGTCAACCCTGTAAGCCTTATCGGTAGAGAATTGGCTGTACAATTTCTGAAGACTTTGATAGGCAACTGTGAAATCCTTTGAGCCAGCTAACTGTAAATAGAAGGCGTTTGCCAAAGGATTAAGGGTTAATAAATCGCCTTTTCCACTCTTTGCTTTGTCTGACTTCTTACCCACAACCGATAATTTGTTAGAATGGTTTGAGTTATTCAGAGCTAAAGCCAATCGGTAATCCACAATAAAGGAGTCAATTCTTTTAAACAACATGTAACTATTTTCACGTAAGGATTTGAAGTTGCCATTTAAATCACTAAAATTAGAGTTCCAATCCACCTCGAGATACATCTCATTGTTCTTCAATTTCTTTGGAGGTGGTAGCTTCAATCCTCTAGTAATAGCCTGAAGAGTCAATTTGATATTTGTGGTATCGTCCACTAAGCCAACAACTCTTACGATTGTGACCACATTAGAATTCTGCTTCACATCGAGGTTGGAATTGGCTGGATCCTTTATCTTGTCCAAATTGGGTTTGATAGCCATGGTCAACCAATCGAATTCACTGGCCGGAGGAGGGGTTTCTTGTGCGTCCTTGACTTGAGATTCGATCTCAAATAATTTTTGGATACCCTCAGTAGCTTCCTTCGAAATAATGGTGGGGTTGTGGATGTTATCATCATCATTTGCCACTGGGACGTCTTCATCATCATTGCCAAATTCGTATTCATTAAGCAAATTATTGATAAGAGATACATTAGGAACAAGATCCTTGAATCGGTAGAGCAAGGCTGCTGCCTTGAAACGGGAGAAAGTAACATTGTAGATGATTCCAGGTAGGAGTACCAAGTTGGAATCTAACTTATAAGTTGGCAAAACAACAGAACTATTCATATTGCTGCCTCTGCTATCAGAGTATGATAAGCCCTTGGGATTTGTCTTCGTCATGTTAATGAAGTACCTTTTGGAAAATAGTGTACTTTATGACAGTACCGTTTTACGGCTTTATCTAAGATAGCGTAATACGGCGTGTCCGGTAGACGTTTTTTGTATGTGGGGAAAAGACCGAGGCCTAGAAACCCAAGTGCGCACCTGAAGTTTTCTTCCTAATTGGGACTTTAATTAAGGACCCCATTGGGTCCTATTGGTTAATTGAGCGGGATTTAGCCGATTCAGGGTTGTAATGATGGTCTTGTTTAGTTGATTAAAAGCAATTGTTTAAAAGCAATCTAATCTATTAATAAATTGCGGGATTTCGGACAGTTTTTTAAATTTGCAACTATATTAAGAGTGGCTCGGGCAAGGCTTATTGTACTTTTGTCCAGGGTACTTGGGGAACTAAGCATTTATTTACCACAAGAACCACCAAAGTGCCCCCCCCCCCCCCTCTCTTTTTGGACCACCATATTATTACTTTAAAATTGCCCCTTTTTTTGATTTTTTTTGAAAAATTATTGGGTTTGGGTTATTTTAATAATTTACTTTAAA
>JAJMFW010000061.1:0-31781 GCA_030574975.1 Teunomyces atbi | reverse complement strand
CTCCAACGGATGCTGGAATGGTAACATTTGTAGCAACGGATCCTGAGTATGTTGACGTAATCGTGGTTGTTGGCGTAGGTAACTCGACAATAACGGTTCCAGTTCCTCCAACGGATGCTGGAATAGTTATGGTCGTGACACCAGATCTTAACAATGTTTTTGTAATTGTAGTGGTTGGAGTAGGAACAAAGACTATGACACTTGCAGTCCCACCTACCGTGGCAAGAATTGTATTCATACTGGTAATAGTACTTGAATAAGTATTTGTAATGGTAGTTGTAGGAATTGGTACTTCCACTAAAACAGTTCCAGTTTCACCAATATTTGCAGGAATAGTCAAATTGGTTTGGGCTTTACCAGTGTATGTAGTTGTTGTAGTTATGGTTGGTATTGGTAATTCTACGAGAACTGTTGCTGTTCCTCCAACAGTTGCAGGGAGGGTTCTAGATCTTTTAACTCCAGAATAAGTTAAGGTGATGGTAGTAGTTGGCGTAGGAACGTTAACTAGAACAGTTGCAGTGGAACCTGGATCAGCCAAAATAGTCTTTGTTGAAGTTGTTGCACGCTCCCAAGTAGTTGTAGATGTTAAAGTCGGAATTGGAACTACTACTTCGACAGTCTTGGTACTTCCAGCATCTGTCTGAAATGGTAGGGTGCTAGTGAATGTAGTAGAACCAAGCCAAGTAGAAGTAGAATAAATAACAGCCACTCCTCTTGAATCGGGTTGTTGGCTTTGGAAGGCTGACCATTTTGTCGTCCATTTTTTATCACTACTGAACCATTCATATTTGCACTTAAGTAACTGTTCATATTGAACAGCATCAAAAGTGGGGTTATCAACCACAAGGTAAATAAATGATCGATACCCAATAGGAAGTTCACCATAGTAATAAGTTATTTCCCTCAGATTACAAGAGTAATCTCCTGGAAAATTGTGTATGGTTAACGGAACATTCCAAGCGTTCAAGTCATTTGTTACTCCGTGCAAAGATTTGTCGCAATCAATAGATCCACTAGTCAACGTGATACGTAATCTGCCATAATGATAACCATCAGAGCACATTCCTCCCAATAGTGAGTACTCCATCACGTCCAGCTGTGGGGAGATTCTTGCATTACTATAACCTTGTTCTTTTGTTCCAGCATTGGGTTCTGAATCAAACTTGACTACCAGTGATATATCGTTTTGGCCATCACTAAAAGTAATCGTATTTTGGCCAGAAAAAAATTTGGTTGCACACGAGTTTTGGTCTGAGCCTCCCGAAAAACCTGCATCAAAAGCTATAGAAAAAGAAACAGTTCCATAAGCAATAGTTGAAGTATTAATTTTTGGAGAAGCTGTACATTTCAACTGAGAATAAGGAGTTCTGTTTTCGCCACCAATAAGTTCACAAGTAGCAAATGAAACAGATCCTACGATTAAGTCAACACTATGAATGGCAGTACTAAACTTGAAAACACAAGGTAAGGTTAAAGAAAAGGTATCATCAGGATTAACATCACTCCCATTGATTTTCCATTCCAATATTACCCTCCAACTAGGATTTGCGGGTTCTGCAAGATCATATGTTCCATCAACTTTGTAATCAATAGACCTAATACTAGTAAACACACCGTATACTTCTCTACTAGCAACTGAGATAACAAAAGTAGCCAAAAGAGCTAGATTGACAAGAAGCATGGCAATTTAAAATTATGTCTTCTAATAAAGTCAATATGGCAGAGTTAGGCTCAATTCACTGATATATATACATGGCGGAATTTTTTTAAGAAATTAATTGATGGACAAGTACTCATTACTGAATGCTAAATCTTGATGCAGCAAAGTGCTAGAAGGAGTTGTCATAATATTCGGCTAAAAAATAAACCAGCACTATTATTTAGTGCTGCGAGTACCGTTACTAACTTTATTATACAGCCAATCGAATATAATTTAAAGTGGTAGAATTGTCTGCAAACAATGCAATTTATACTTTACCTGAAAAACACTATCTTACAAATGATAGAAAAGACAACCAGATCATCTATACCACTATGGAGCTTAGAAACCAATCATAAAAATGTTGTAGACTTTGTCAGTCGATAGTGAGAGTTTGTTGAGACTCGTGCTCAACAGTTCAAAAAGCTTTTCTGTAATCTAGGTTCTAAAAAAACTATAAAATTTCTAAGCAAAAAAATATGGTAATTAAGTTTTAAAAAATCATCACCAGAAATTCCTATTGTTGTGGATATTCACAAAAAGAGCAGTTGTAACTACTACACCAATTCAAATTTGATCGAATTTCATTGATATTGGCTTTAGTGTTGGTGTGGGCTTATTCAAAAGTTCAGTGAACCTTTTTAAATAAAAATCGTGTCTTTCGTCTAAAGTTACTGACAATCAAGTTGGTGGGTTACCTTGAACCTTCTTTCATTTGAGTTTTTAAGTGCCTCCCATCGGCATATACTGCATGAAAAGAATACCGCATGCGATGGCCAGAAACAATACATAATGGCTCGAAGCTTAACCGTAGACGAAAGGAACATCCATTGAACAGGTGATAAACCAAAAACTACTCAGAAAATACTATGATAATTGTGTGACACCATGATTTCAAGCATAGACTAGAGGATTCAAGTACTTCTTTGAAGAACGTTTTCCATCGTAAAACTTAATGTGAGCAACCGCCTCGAAAAATTCTTGCAATTCTTCTTACAGAAAGTAGGTAGAACCGTGAAAATTTCGCTACTCCCACAGAATGTAAAAGCACCTTTGTTTAAACAACTTTACATATCCGCATTGACCGAGTATTTCAGTCATTGCAGAATCGACAACTTTTTTTAGACTTCTATTCAAGAATTTTATTGATTGGTTTTACCTGTTTGGCAGAAGTCGCTCACTTTAGTAATGGTGCATATTTTTCTTCCGGAAATAGGGATTACTAATCTGTCCATTTCATCATTTTTATCAAGGAGCTAAATAAAAAACTATGGAACCATTCTATTCATGCGTGAAGGGAGGAGAGGTGCATTTTTCTTCTTGTTTTCCAACTAATATCAAAGTAAAGACTATGATTTGTCTTTTAGTAATTTTTTTTTAATAGCCTGCAACTTAGGTAGGGCCTAAAAAGCTTAAAAAAATCTATAATTTAAAACATCTATTATTAGATAGCTCTCACTTTATGATGCAGGAAAGGCAAATAGATTTTGCTCAAGAATTACAATTATAGATCAAACTGTGAACCTCCCCAGATCCACCGATTCTAGGCGATCGTAAACTTAGCCCGATATGCCTACTTAGTATACATACTAATTTAATAGAAGTAACCGCCTTGTATTCCAGATTGTACAGAATAGAGTTGCGTGTTACTTTCCAAAACTGCCCCAAGCGCGGAATCGTTGGACCATTTATCTCTGATATTGCCCATTTCTGATGAATAATCACTAACTCTCAACTGGCGAAGTGTACCTCACGGATCAGCTATTTCAAAAGAAATAAACAGAACCTAGTACACATTAAAAAATTTTCACTTCTCAATCTGGCTCTCTACGTTCAAGAACAAATTACTCTGATCTGACGAAATCTAAAAAGATACGTCAAATTTGTACACTATTTGGTATTCTTTACTGGGTTCTGGTTTTTTTTAAACAATTGATAATTGTTCCGGAAATCGCATATCCTCTGGAACTATTTCCATTGCACACAACAAAGTTCACACCTTGCGGGGTAGCTTCCATACCTGTATAGGAGAGAGGTTGCTTGCCTGAAGGGTTAAAATAGAGTACTGCGGTTAAGTTTATCCTCTTTTGAGCAATCGGCCCGGATATGCATCTCAAAACTGTATTTGTGTAACTTTATTTTTTCAATAGTACTCAAGACTCCTTCTAACTTTTGCCTAGATATGTTTCAAAGAACAGGTATTAGCGAAGAGGAAACCAAAAAAGTATCCATATACTCTTGAGCACATATTAACCCCGTCATGAAAAAGAGTAATATAAATCAATATCAATCAGTTCAGAATGTATGTTTTCATTTATTTTTGTTCAAAGCCGATATTTAAATATGATATTTAATTTTATTCTTTCGTTTGGTTTTATTGTTTCCATTTGTTTGTAAATCTAGGAGCTGATTCATTCATTAATCAACGATTGTCTTTCTTCTATGATTCGTACGGAATTATTGCTGTTCCGAGATAAACTTCACCAATATTTTTCTTAGTACTCTTTTTTTTTTGAATAGCTTCGTTTTAAGAACTTATCGTGTTGGCTGCCAAATCTCATTACTGTCCGCGATTATATTTTGCAGAAAGTAGAATCCCACTGAACATGTTTTCAACAAACAGAGACCACTCCGATGAATTGTGAAATGTGAACCCACTTTTTTCTGATGAACTTTGGCATCCTGACCTTACTTGAAATTTGAGAAAAGTTCATTCTGTACAAAGGCCACCAGAGAGATTTAAAATTTTGAGATATATTTGAAACCAGAATAATGATATCTATTAATAATATGCTTCATCGTGATCGTTAAAAAGCGTGATATAAATCAATAATTTAAAAATTTAAAAATTTAAAAATTTTATAAATTTTGACCAAAAACCTAATATATTTTAAACCAACAAGCAACTTTGTAACTTTCAGAAGATCTTAAAATAGAGCAGCATTTGAAAGACGTGGATTGTAGAGGCTGCACAAAAACTCTCATCAACTTCAAGAGATTGTCAATTAAATATGTTTCAGGAAGTGTCAAAAAGAAGAATAGTTGTGGCTCCTAAATTGAGCTCTGCGCCAACCGATAAAATATCACCAAATTGGAGCTATCGCCTTAGAGATAATTGTGCAATAAATCTACTTGTAATAGTACATAAAACCATCGGATGCTTACTATCAGTATTACTAATCTGTAATATAGTTACGAAACATTATAGGTGCAGTAGACTTTTTGCCTCACGTAATATGAAGTAACAGGAATGTCGCGAGTTAAACTTAGGGACCCTAAGGTTTGATCTTTTGGATCACAAATAACCACATTTGTAATTGAAGAATGAATAGCAAACAAGTGTAAAAAATTAGCGCAACTAAAAACGCCTCCTTCGAGAATCAGATTTTGTTTTAAAGCATGTTTTATATGTAACAATCTCTACCTAATAACTTTGTGCAAATTTGATGGAACTCAACTAGAAGAGATAATTAAAAATTCTTGAAAACCCTCTCCATGCACTACAAACAAAAAAGATAAATACCACATTTCAATTCATAAATGTCAGTAGTATTCAGAATGAGAATTCAAAGACTCGACTACTTCTGATCTTTTTTTCAACGGTTGGAGAAAACCTTAATTAATTTTAACTTTTGAGAATTCAAAGCCTCCTTCTGAATAATATAGAGGCATTATTGAATAGTATACTCAAATAACCAATCTGAAGTCTACAAAACTTGGAACATAAACCAAACAAAAATGTTGGAACTTCAAAGAATCTTATGGAGACATGTTAGCTGCAAATAATTTGGGGTAAAAAAAGTAATAGCACCCCTTATTTTGTCTACTGATAATAAAAATTTATTTAGTAACGGAATATCTTTAACTCGTTGAGTTCGCAAACTTGTGAAATTCTATCTTCTAAAACTTATTGTTATCAACTAGCATGGAATCTCGATCTTTTTGCATAACGTGTCACATTCAAGGAAATAATCGTCAAAATACAATCATTTCTGGAAGAGACATGGAATTCAGACTATATCCCTCCAAAGCAACCTTTTTGTCAGTGGAGTATGCAAACAAGTAACTACCAACAAAAGAAATAGCAGTAGCAAGAATGGCCCAAAACATCCTACACTCGTAAAAACGATGAATATAAGCCAACCCAATGCATCCAACAACTTCCACAGCTCCCATGGGCATCTGTAATAGAAGCGACTTTTTCACTGAAAATTTGAAATCTTCATTCAAGAGAATGCTGCCAAAGTTAGTGACACCTCCGTTTGGAATGTTGTTGAATATTGCAAAGAGGACAAAGAGCCAAGTTTTGACATCGGTAAATGCTTCTATGAATTGTTGCATTTTGAATGTCTTGTTACCAAAACCTTGTTGATTACCTCTGATACGTTCCACAACTAAAGCCTTATCCTCATCAGTTAAGAACCATGCTTTGGTGGGATCATCTGGGATGTGAACCATGATCACTATTCCAAGAAATATTGTCAAACAACCAGTGATGACAAAAATAAGTTTCCAAGCTGGAAGAGCGTAGCCATCACCATTGTTGACAACATTATAGGCAATGGCTCCACTTCCCAACATTGTTCCAATACCATTAGAAGCAAACCACAACGCAGTTCTCAAGAAGGTTTCTTCCTTTTTGTAGTATTGACTGGTGATGATGACAAAAGCTGGAGTAACACTCAGCTCGAACATACCCAAAAGGGTTCTCAAAGCAATGAAGCCAGCATATTTTGGAACCGAGTGAAGACATAAAATGACACCCCAAAGAATAATGAAAGTGCCAACCGTTTTCACAACCGGGAACCTTTGTAATAACCGTACAGCAGGGAACTCAAATACCAAGTATCCAATGTAAAAGGCAGTTCCAGTCCAAGCGTACATATCACCCTTCATATGGAGTGCTTCACGGAGCCCCAAGATAGAGGCATAAGAGTTGGACAATTTATCCATGAAATTGAAGCAGTACATTCCACC
The DNA here is from genome assembly GCA_030574975.1 of Teunomyces atbi. NCBI lineage: Eukaryota > Fungi > Ascomycota > Pichiomycetes > Serinales > Debaryomycetaceae > Teunomyces > Teunomyces atbi. The sequence continues at coordinate 25,105 of JAJMFW010000061.1, read as the reverse complement.
CATAATTAGAATTTAGTGTGAATCGATTTTTCAGAACAATCTGTGGTCTCTTGATGGTGTCCCTCTATGGAATGAGCAAGAGCGAAGATCATTACCTTGTCCATGGTCCTTAAAGCTGACCTCGCACATATGCAGGGAAACAAAAGTAATTAAAACGCTACATTTGAGTTTGAGGTCATCTTCTTCAGTGGAGGTCAGAACTGTGTGTATTTTGACTAGAAATTCTTTGGTATGAGAAACTTCATTCCGTCTTTCGGCCTTGAACTTAAAGATGTAAGGCGGCTATATACTTGCAAGGTGCGTGTATGAAAAAAAAACGCACACAAACCTGTATAGGCAACTGATAAGAGATTGCTGACAAGTACCAGGCATACTAGAAGTTGACTTTTGAGATGCCCGAGATTGATCAAACAGGGGAAATCAATACTGACAGTTGCCAGAAGTAGTAATTTTTCAAAGCAGTTACTTCAAATAAAGATGTCTTCTTATCTAATATACACAATGATGTATTCAATACCTAAGAGCATAGCTTGATAAAAAAATGGATTATCTATATGATCATATCATTATTTGAAGAACTGTAAAGTAAATGGGATAGGATTATTTTTCTAAAAGCACTTCGAATATTATTTCGAAAACAAGATAAAAATTCGCAGAGTTCTGTCGTCTTGACAATTCCAGGAACTTGAAAATTAGCTTTTATTGTAACATTTAACCTTGTGTGGAATAAAATGCAACAACTTTTTATCATCGTCAAAGGTTAACACTTACATCATCATTATAATTTTAGTTAAAAACTGAAGAAAAAAGTTGTATTCCATAGTTTCTAATTGCTAAACCTGGGTATCATTTCAAATTCTCACTTGTTCTTAGGAAAGCTCAAAACGAAACATAAATATTGATATTGTTGGCTATAATATGAACTGCTGGTGTCAGTGTATTATTTTGATCTCACCAAATCAGTCAATTAATTGAACAGGTCTGCGACTTCGAATTATTCATCTCTTTTTAACTCAAGTCAGGGTCACTCATGAAACTCTTCTGATGGAAATCAATAGAACTGATATGTTTGTTTTTTCATTGTCCAAAAGAGTAAAAGATCTAGAGATAACATACCCGATACAGTATTTCAAATTTAATGGATATATAGACAAACCGACAAGAGACTGTCTAGATTCAATGCTAGGTTGAATACACCGACGTACTTAATATATATCTATTCAGTAAATGTGAACAATGACGAAAAAAAATTCTCATCACATGCAAAAATGACAGAATCTACTGTCATGCCACGCAACTCAGACAAAAAGAGATCGGTTGTCAATCTAGACATGAGCCTTGACCAGATCTAGAAGATTCCAGGATAATATCAAGCACCAACGAAGGTTCCATTGCGGTTTTTATATCAGAACTTATTGAAGCAGGATACTAAGACACTAACAGTTAATTCAATTTCCTTTAAGTATCCCTATGTAATATCATACCCTGAGCTTTGTGAATTGTGGGACGACACTAAAGCTTAAATCTTTCTAACCAGAGAATGGGCCGTGAACTCTTCTTTGCATACGAATTCCAACATATGTAATGATATCCAAAAAAAAAAATCTAGCTCTCTATTGTCTATAAATTACAATGCGTATCTAAACAAGGGATTTTCTTTATCTGTCAAGTCAGAAAACTCATGGTTTTCGATATTTTCAAATTCATGGTTGTTAACATTCATCGAATCTCTTTTCTTATTTTCGTACCACAAATGAATCCACACTAATACCAAGGTTACCAAACTTGCAGCAGAAAAAGAAGCAATACATATCTTGGCTGTTGTATAGTCCGGGGCTTCACGGGCCAAGAAAGTTTGAGGACCAACGATGTTTCCAAAACAATAAGCCACAAGGTACAAGGCATTGACAGTGACTTTCTTTGTGTGACCAGCAACATTGGAAGAAATATTGGATAACACACAAATCATTCCAAGAGGAGCCATAGTTGTTAAACAATACCCTCCATATGCAGCCTGTGTGTTTGAGGAAAATGCGAGTAAGCAACACCCAACAAAAGAAATAGCAGTAGCAAGAACGGCCCAAAACATCCTACACTCGTAAAAACGATGAAGATAAGCCAACCCAATGCATCCAACAACTTCCACAGCTCCCATGGGCATCTGTAATAGAAGCGACTTTTTCACTGAAAATTTGAAATCTTCATTCAAGAGAATGCTGCCAAAGTTAGTGACACCTCCGTTTGGAATGTTGTTGAATATTGCAAAGAGGACAAAGAGCCAAGTTTTGACATCGGTAAATGCTTCTATGAATTGTTGCATTTTGAATGTCTTGTTACCAAAACCTTGTTGATTACCTCTGATACGTTCCACAACTAAAGCCTTATCCTCATCAGTTAAGAACCATGCTTTGGTGGGATCATCTGGGATGTGAACCATGATCACTATTCCAAGAAATATTGTCAAACAACCAGTGATGACAAAAATAAGTTTCCAAGCTGGAAGAGCGTAGCCATCACCATTGTTGACAACATTATAGGCAATGGCTCCACTTCCCAACATTGTTCCAATACCATTAGAAGCAAACCACAACGCAGTTCTCAAGAAGGTTTCTTCCTTTTTGTAGTATTGACTGGTGATGATGACAAAAGCTGGAGTAACACTCAGCTCGAACATACCCAAAAGGGTTCTCAAAGCAATGAAGCCAGCATATTTTGGAACCGAGTGAAGACATAAAATGACACCCCAAAGAATAATGAAAGTGCCAACCGTTTTCACAACCGGGAACCTTTGTAATAACCGTACAGCAGGGAACTCAAATACCAAGTATCCAATGTAAAAGGCAGTTCCAGTCCAAGCGTACATATCACCCTTCATATGGAGTGCTTCACGGAGCCCCAAGATAGAGGCATAAGAGTTGGACAATTTATCCATGAACTGGAAGCAGTACAACAAGCACATGAGAGGCATCAAATAAAGATCGATTTTCCAGAGTAATTGGCGGTCTCTTTCCGGAGACGTGTCGATTTCCTTATCAAAAGTAAGAGCAAAGGCCATTGCTTCGTCCACATCGCTGGTGAGTTTGACAACCTCGCCCGTATACGGGGAAATAAAGGTTGTTAAAACGTTATCTTTTTGCTTTAGGTCATCTTTGGTGAAGGATACGACCGTGTGAACTTGGGCTGAGTCTTTCTGATCCGACATGTGTGAATTTATGCCTTCATTTGGCCTGGAATTTGAAGATGCTACGCGGTTATATACGATTTAGAATTCGCAGCGATAGACTAATCTTGAAAGTGTATATTGATAAAAGCCACCGATAAGGAAACGCGGAATTCTTTCTTTTTTCCGGGTTTATTGTGGAGCCAAATGCCGTAGACGTTGCATAATTAGAGAGAATAGGTGCAGTGAAGCTCCAGCAGCCATTATCAATACGGATCCAGACAAAGTCACAGATAACAATTGCCACAATATGTTACTCTCACACGAGCGAGGACAAAGTGGAGGCAAAAGAGTTTATGGAACAAGAACCCGGAAAAGCAAACAAGGGTTTTCAGATAAGATAAACATTATTTTTCTGACCCAGCACAATTTCGAGGAAAAGTTCACGAGAAAAGAAAATGCTTGCTGTTTGGTCATTTGCCAGAGATTCTGTCAACTTGTGTATTCGAAAACTCGAAAAATGGGTTTCGATTTAACCCAAAGTTGAATAAAATAGATACAATTTTGTTTTTCTGTAAAGCTTAACACTGACATCATCAGATGTAGACGGACCTAAATGAAAGAAAAGGTAATTTGTCATACAGAGAGAACTTATCACTGTTCTAGTGAATGATGGCAGCCCAGAAAACTAAAAATAAACTCAATTGAAGGGAGCAAAATATGATCATGTTATTCAACACGTAGGATGACGTAGAACGGAGCACGATGTGCTAAAAGATACAGATAAGAATGGCGTTTGATTATTTGCTCGTAGAAATCAAGGGACAAAAGGGAAAAAAAATAATGATCAGAATAAAACGGAATCGCACCATCACATATCATGGTTTATTTGGGCAACCAAGTATTTCGCGGCAAGAAGGAACAAGAGGCCTATGACAGGACGTTTGCAGGCAAGTACCAGAAGCTCATAAGGAAGAACCACTTCTTGTACTTTGGGTTGCCGTTTATGTTATCGATCGTGGCTGGCTCGATCTTTCTCCAGCGTTTCACCAGTGTCAAGTGGGAACGGTACGATGAGAAGTATCGTCAAGTGAATGAAGAGGAGATGTTGAGTATGATTGAGAATAAGCGTGTGGTCAATAAAAAAGATGACTTTTACCGATTACAAGGGTTGTTACAAGATCACCAGAACGAGGTGAGCAGCAACGAGGACTACGAAATGGTGCGTGTTAAAAGACGGAAGGAAGACGAGCCTGTGTGGTGATGTACATAGTAATAAACGAGAATAGAACCAAAGTCGACCCCAGCTGTTGCTTTTTTCTTTGTTAAGCTACGACAATTGGTGCATCTACGAGGCATATAGGCTTCCCGAAACGGTCAAATGTCCGCGAGAAAATGAAATTTTTCAAGTACATGAAATTTGTTTTACTTGAACAGTTCCGTTTTTGTGTGTGATACTTTCTAGAAGGATCACATGACTTTTACGGGGTGCTAAAAAAGAAACCAGAATCGAAAATTAAGACCTAAAAAAACAAATCCATTATATACTCGCCACATAAATCTTAGTACTGGCTCGCTTATATGCAAATACGGGGTGCAAGAAAAAAACATCAAAAAAAAACAGACAGAAATAAATAGTGCCCAAAAAAAAAGGCAGGAACTCGAGCTAGCGATGTAGTCATTTTGGGTACATGTAAAAACAGTAGGAAAACTGAGCAAGAGCAAGTAAAACACAGAGGAAAACGAAAATATTTCCAAACTTCTCGCTGCATGCTGTAGAATACGCCCCGTTAAAATTGTAGGCAAGCAATGGCTCTTTTGGAGTCGCCGGTCCGCCTGGCCCAAAACAGGACCTACCTGCATATATCAAAAAAATGGTCAGAAAATTTGAAAATGAACGAAAAACAAACCTAACCACCACTCGCCGCCCTTTGCAACACAACGCAACCATGACTGTTTATACGTCGAATTCCGCTGCGGTGGCTGCCCAACAGCAACAAGCACAGCAACAAGCACAACAGCAGCAGCAACAGGCCCAAGCCCAGGCTCAGGCTCAAGCACAGGCGCAGGCCCAAGTACAAGCCCAAGCGCAAGCCCAGGCGCAGGCGCAGGCGCAGGTCCAGAGACAGCAGCACCAACAGAGATTGAACGAGTTGTTAGACGCTGTCAAACAGGAGTTTGACTATGCGCTCAATGAGGCACTGCTGTTCAAACAGGTAAAGGAAGACTACGACCTCAAGTACAACCAGCAAACGGCCGAGATGCAACAAATCAGACTGACGGTCTACGACTTGGAGATGGCGCACAGAAAAATCAAGGAGGCGTACGAGGAAGAGATCTTGCGCTTGAAGACAGAGTTGGAGAACCGTGACAGACAGGCGCAGCTCCATCAGCAACAGCACAAGGCCAATGGCATCGAGAGACAACAACCGCAGCAGCAACAGCTGCAACCCCAACAACAGTTTGGGTACCAGCAGCCACAGATCCAGCCGGTAGACTCTAAGCCTGCTGAAGATAAGGCCAAGGAACAACAACCAACCGTTCCCAAGCAAGAAACCAATGGTAATGGTATTGCGTCTGCTACTGGTGCTGCTGCTGCTGCCACCGTTCCACCTGTGACTTCTACCGTGACTGCACCACCTGCTGCAATCAGTGCTGCGCCCGAGTCTGCACCAGAAACATCCACTGCTCTCACCATAATTGACAAATCGCAATACATTGTCAACCCCACACAAAAAGCGCTCCACGTCAAGGAAATCCCACCCTTCTTGACCGACTTGGACGTCTCCAAGGCCAACCCCGACTTCAAGAAGCAGAAGTTGGACTATTACGTTTTGTACAATCCTGCGTTCAACCGTGACTTGGACGTTGAGTTGATCCATTCGTTGGACCATTCCTCGGTGGTATGCTGCGTCCGTTTCTCCAAGGATGGTAAGTACATTGCTACCGGCTGCAACAAGACCACACAGGTCTTTAACGTCGAGACAGGTGAGTTGGTCGCCAAGTTGATTGACGACAATAGCTCGGCGGATGCCGTGGCCAAGGCCAATGGAACCAGCGACAAGGAAGGCGATGGAGAGTCTTCAGATGCTGCTGTTGCAGCAGCAGCAGCAGCAGCAGCCAACGGCGATCTCTACATAAGATCGGTGTGTTTTTCGCCCGACGGTAAGTTGTTGGCCACTGGTGCTGAGGACAGATTGATTAGGATCTGGGATTTGACCACTAAGCGGATCATCAAGATATTGCGGGGTCACGAGCAAGATATCTACTCTTTGGACTTTTTCCCTGACGGAAACCGGCTTGTATCTGGGTCCGGGGACCGGACGGTGAGAATCTGGGACTTGAGATCGTCGCAGTGTTCGTTGACGCTTTCGATTGAGGATGGCGTGACGACGGTGGCTGTTTCGCCCGACGGCAACTTGATTGCGGCCGGGTCGCTCGACAGAACGGTGCGAGTCTGGGACTCCACCACAGGTTTCCTTGTGGAGCGGTTAGATCTGGCCAATGAGAACGGCAATGGGCATGAGGACTCGGTGTACTCAGTTGCCTTTTCGATCAACGGCAAGCAGATTGCGCTGGGCTCGCTTGACCGTACCGTTAAGTTGTGGAACTTGGAAGGCAAGCAAGACCCCAACTCGCTGCATCCTGCAGCCAAGAAGTCGAGCTGCGACGTCACCTACATTGGACACAAGGACTTCGTGTTGTCGGTGTGTTCCACGCCCAAGAACGAGTACATTTTGTCGGGATCCAAGGACCGTGGGGTCATTTTCTGGGACCAGCTTTCGGGCAATCCGTTGTTGATGTTGCAGGGCCACCGCAACTCGGTGATTTCCGTGGCGGTTTCCTTGAACTCGAGTGGCTCGGAAGGGATCTTTGCCACGGGTTCGGGCGACTGCAAGGCCCGTTTATGGAGATGGACAAGAAAGTGAGTTTGTATTAGTATTGTGAATAAATGTCGAACAAAACAAGCGCATAGTGCATGTGACGAGGCGAAGGGTGTGTCAGCATATACCCGGCAGCTTCGTGCACACGTTGGTTCATCTCTTTGTCGTTGAATGTCGCAATGTCGTTGAATGTCGCAATGTCGTTGAATGTCGCAGCTTCCACAACGCGATTTTCAGAGACTTCACCAGTCGTTTAATATACCACCACCAAACCACCATGTACTCAGCTACCGTGACTGCGCCCGTTAATATAGCGGTAAGTATACCCAGAAATATTGTATATTTCCACAGTACTAACGTCAGACCCTTAAATACTGGGGAAAAAGAGACAAGAACCTCAACCTTCCCACAAACTCGTCGATCAGCGTCACGTTGTCGCAAGATGACTTGAGAACGTTGACCACCGCCGCTGCTGCTGCCGAGTATGAAGCAGACGAGTTGCGACTCAACGGAAAGCTTGAATCGTTGGACACGCCTCGCACACAGGCGTGTCTCGGCGACCTTAGACGGATGAGAAAAGCGATGGAAGATGCTGACGCGCTGCTCGTGCCGTTGTCAAGCTACAAGTTGCACATTGTGTCGGAGAACAACTTTCCTACTGCTGCTGGATTGGCCTCTTCTGCCGCTGGTTTTGCGGCGTTGGTGAGTGCCATTGCACGTCTCTACGAGTTGCCACAGGACTTCAGCGAACTTTCAAAGATTGCAAGACAGGGCTCCGGTTCTGCCTGCAGATCGTTGTTTGGTGGCTTCGTTGCGTGGGAAATGGGTTCGGAGACTGATGGCAGCGACTCCAAGGCGGTCGAAGTTGCGCCGTTGGAGCACTGGCCTACGCTTAAGGCCGCGATCTTAGTGGTTTCGGACGATAAGAAAGACACGCCGTCCACCACAGGAATGCAAGCCACTGTTCATACGTCGGACTTGTTCCAGCACCGGATCACACAAGTGGTTCCAGAGCGTTTTGAAGCGATGAAGAAGGCGATTGTTGACCGTGATTTCGCCACGTTTGCTGACTTGACGATGAAAGACTCCAACTCGTTCCACGCCGTGTGTCTCGATTCCTATCCACCCATTTTCTACTTGAACGATACGTCCAAGAAGATCATCAAGCTCGTACACCAATTGAATGCTGAAGAAGGTACCATTGCGGCGTATACTTTTGATGCTGGTCCCAACGCCGTGATTTACTACGACGAGACGAACGAAGATAAAGTTTTGGGTGCGTTGTACGCCCGTTTCCACCACGTTGAAGGCTGGAAGAAGCCATACCTCAAAGGCGAACAAATTGACGGCGTTTCAAAGGTCATTTTGACCAAGATCGGACCTGGTCCTCAACCCAGCACTGAGTCGTTGATTTAGATACCTGCAACAACAAGTGCTGCTTTTATCGCTACGTTTTATGTATATAGCTAAATAAATACGATTAACGTCAATCTAAAACAAGTACAACGGGGCGCCGCCGGGTTGTAGGTGTGTCTAGGCATCGATGGCCTTTTCGTTCTTTTTCCATTCCAACAATGGCGCCAAGTCCTCGATCTTGCCAGCCTTATGTTGGATAAACGAGTGCTGCAACAACTCGTCTGTAGATGCCCGGTACCGCACATCAACACACAAACAGATCGAAAGAAACTTCTTAATCGAGTTCGATAACAGTTCGGGTTTCTTGAGCTTGGGCGTGCCGTTGGTGGCAATGAGGTACAACGCCTTCAACGGTTCTTCGTTCAAATATGGTGGTTCTCCTTCAATCATCTCGATTGTCATGATCCCAAGCGACCATACATCCACCTTTTCGTCGTATTCCTTCTGTTTTACCACTTCGGGTGCCATCCAGTACGGAGTTCCCACCATCGTGGCCCGCTTGTTGCGCTGGTCCGTCAACTTGGCACAGAACCCAAAGTCCGTGATCTTGACGTTACCGAGTGAGTCGAGCAACACGTTGTCAGACTTGATGTCGCGATGAATGATGTGCTTGTTGTGCAAATGTTGCAACCCCTTTAAGGTTTCGGAACAAATGGTGGCAATCTGACCCTCATTCAATTTAAACTCGTTGTTCTCAATCACTTCGGTAAGCGATCCACCCTCCATGTACTCCATAATCACCCAGAGATCTGAGTTGCCCCGCAAGTACGAGTCCAAAAAGTTAACAATGTTCTTGTGCTGCGAGTCCTTCATCACCAAAATCTCGTTGATGATAAGCTCTTTCCGTGGCTGCACATTGAGATCCATCTGCTTGATGGCAACCTTGCGGTTGTTCTGTCTGAGCGACTCCGCCAAGTAAACGGCTCCAGACGCACCTTGGCCAGCTTTTTCGATGATCTTAAAGAGCGGCGTGGGGTCATTGCTGTTTACCACCGTTCGGAGCTTGGCAATCACTTGCATGTCGTTCAACTTTTCACGCTCCTTCTTGATCTGTTTTGCCAGCTTGACTGGTGCGGGTCCCTGAGGCAGCGATGGCAGTTTTGTAGGTGTCTTCGCCTTGGGCTGGAGCTGGAGCGGCTTGATTGGTGCTTCATCGGCCAATTTCTCGGTGGTGTTGGCCGAAACATTGATTGGCTTGAGATTGTACGGTTTAGCAGTAGGTTTCTGGTAATTATTGGTGCCTGATTGGATCTTGAGATCAGGATGGACTTTTGGCATTGTTGGTGGCGCTGATTTTGGAGCAGTGATCCCCAATCCATTGGGTAAACCTGATTGTTGTGTGACTGGTGGTGCTGGTGCTGGTGCTGGTGCTTGTACTGGAGCTGGAGCTGGAGCTGGTACTGGTACTGGAGCTGGTACTGGAGCTGGAATTTGTTGTTGTTGTTGTTGATGCTGTGGTTGTGGTTGTTTTGGGGGCGGAGGTGCCTTTCTGCTCGGTACCAAATCTTGGTCTTTAATCAAGTTACCCAAAGGCGAGGTGTTTTTCGACAAATGATACGGAATCGGAGGTTTTGGGGCCACTCTCGACGGCATAAAGTCGCTGGATGCAGAGGTGGATTGGTTGAGGAGCGATGGCTGTGTCCTGGACGGGTGTTTTGTCCATTCCTGGATGTTGGTGGACGAAAATGACGAGGTAAGATTGGACTGAGAGCCGTTAACCATTGGCGAGTTGATTGGCGACAGCGTTGCAGAAACGCCTGCAGCCCCGCCGTTGGTGCCGCCGTTGATATCTGAGTAGAACTCAAGGACTTCAATGACTGCCACTGGGTCCTTTTTCCAGTCCTCGTTGGTGATTTTCGAGTGTTGGAGCAACAGTTTCCAGGTTTCAGGCAATCCGGTAAAGTTGCCGCTGGCGGGGTCGAAACCGACGTGGACTTTGTGTGTAAAGTTGATGGGACTCAGGACGCCGGTGTTTCCCGAAAGGAGCGACGCCGAGACCGAGTTGGAGGCCAGGGTGCCGATTTGGACCAACGGACACTTGGTAGTAAATGCGTCCAACCAGTCGAGGAAATCGGTGTTTGTTTTGACAGACACAAGCATTGGTTTGCCGTTGTTTTTGGGGACGATCTCGAGCAGCTGGGCCTGTTTTGTGTGGCCGGTGGTGGGCTTTAGCTGGATGTTGCTGATGAGATTGAGGGGAAACGACAAGTCGGGCATTTCTCCCGCGGGTTCGTTGCGGTAGAAGTTGAGCGTCTTGTCGTTGATGACCATGTAGCGCTTGTTCCAGCGAAACAGAGTGAATATGCCGTCGTCCTTGAGGTGGACCCAGCCGGCCTGGCGTTTTGACAGGGCAAAGAATGCGGTTGGAGGTGGCGGCGGGTTTTGTTGATGGTTTTGGGGCGGTTGTTTTGGGGGAAACAGCACCGCAGACGCCGAGGACGCCGTGGGCGGCGGCGGTGCTCTTCTGTGGTGCTTGATGTCTGAGTTGTAGATGCTGGTCATGGGCGGCAGAAAGAAAGTAAAGGGGCCGGAAAAACGACGCGTTTCGTCGTCAACACCTGTACAAAAAAAAGATGAGGTGAATTGGCGACGACACACGGCGACAAGCGTCAAAAAGCAAGCACACAACCGGCAGGAAAAAGTAGTCTACAGAAGGGAGAGCTTGGTCCTGGCCAATCAGAAGCAGCACAGACCCTACAGAAAGACGACGACGACGGACCACAACAGGCAGAAAACTGGCACCCGTCGCTGAATCATCGAGACGAGAACATAAGGTAAATAGTGAGAACGAAAATGGAATAAATGAAATGACAAAAAAGTAGTGTCAAAGAAATCCGACACCGTTCTTTATTGTCATGAGGGTTTCCGATCGGCAAACAACGGTGATTTGATGTGGAAGGGTCTTTTTTCGTGCCGCGCGCGCGCGCTCGGTTCTAACTCGGGTCCTATTTTGCTCCCGACCTCACTATTTTTCTCGCTAACTTCTCGCTATCTTTCCGTCACCTTCGCGCATTGAGCGCATTTTCGCTTCGCTCTTACTTTTCTTCCGTCATTCATGGGCCTTTTCAGCAGGCGAAAGTCCCCCACGCCGCCACGTACGCCGTCAATCCGCTCCAAAACGCCCGTACTGCCACAAACCACGGCAGCAGCGGCACCAGGCCCAGTTTTGCCGGGATCTTCCTCATGCTCCTCACTAAGTTCCCTGCTGTCTGATCTGTCTGAACCAGAACCACACCGCCACACCGTCAAGGCGCGCGGCCCCGCCCCTCCCAGCGTGCTAGCAGCGCTGCTCTCGACAATTGTCGGCTACTGCGTGCTGCTGTACCGCCAGGCGCCTGCCAGCAGCGACGACGCAGAGCTGCAGCGCACATACTCGTTCCTCGATGGGCTTACGCTACCGACGGTCGCCGGCGGAAAGGCGCTGGTGATTGGCGACACGCAGCTCGAGCTCATCGACGAGCTCAAGAGACGCATGGAACGCAGCTGCGTCGCGGGCGAGGTTCCTCGCGGCCCGCTGCTCTACGCCCGCTACGGCCGCGTGCGCACGGTCATTGGCCGTGGGGCGTACGGCGTGATCAAAGTAGTGGAGCCGGCGCACGGAACTGCGCTCTACGCCGTCAAGGAGCTCCAACCTCGCGCCAAGGAGCCCCACGAGCGCTTCGTGGAGCGTGTGCTTTCGGAATTCATCATTCTGGCCCTGTTGTCGCTGCCACACCTCGTCAGGACACTCGATTTGATGGCGCTGGCGGGTCCCCACGGCCTCACGTTGTGCCAGGTCATGGAGTGCACGCCGGGCGGAGATTTGTTTACGTACGTAACGAGAGATACCGAGACTTTGATGTCGCTCCTGGAAATCGACTGTTTTGTCCGCCAGATCGCCAGTGGCGTGTGCTACATGCACCAGCACGGCGTGGCCCACTGCGACTTGAAGCTTGAGAACGTGCTCTTGACGTACTGCGACGACGACGGCACGCAGCGGTTGGATCGTAGCGACGCGCGCAGCGACGCACGCAGCGACGCTTTTTCTCCCTCTCCCTACGCGCGGGTCCAGTTGAAGATCTCCGACTTTGGCAAAGCAAACGTCGTGAGAACAAAATGGGACCGTAGCGAGCAGCTCGGCGACGGCCCCGTGGGCCTGGAACCGTACATGGCGCCAGAAGAATGGTTGGGCGTGCCGTTTCTGCTTACGCAGAAAGATGCGTGGCTGGTTGGCGTAATCATCGCGGTGCTCTTCAATCTTCGCCGCGGCGCGGGATACTTGTGGCATTCTACCGAGCGCTACCGTCACCGCCCCCACCACCGCTACCGCGACCGCCATTTTGCGGAGTACGTCGAGACACGAATGCAGGCAACGTACGAGGACGCCACGAGAGAGTGGATTGTGCACCGGAAGGGGAACTACGAGGCGCTCGAGACGTTGTTTGACGAGGACGAGGACGAGGACGATCTTTGCGAGATCCGGCGGTGGACAATTTACCAGTTGTTGGACGTGGATCCGAAAAAGAGAATGACGGTGGCAGAATTGATGAGAGGAGATTGGATGGAGGCGGTGGAGGAGTGCTAGTCGCCGCGAGGCCGGCGCTGATGGCACCACTCCCGCGAGAGCTGGCGCTAATAATTACCGAGACAGTAGCGACAGAAAAAAATAGCGAGCCTGCCACACAATAACGACAGAACCTGTAACGTTTTAGCAACGATAATTAACGATAATTAACTTTCTCCTTAAGATTACGTTCTTTTCTGGAACTCTTCTCGCTACGCTCAGTCTCTAATCGTATCATTTATCCCTATCTACAAACCACATACAGCCAGACCCTGTGGTCTGCTGTCAGAACCTGTATAAAAATAGAAGCAATGGATCTGCCTTTACCGTGCCCGATCCATATAATTAATCTGGCCGAGATCTGGGGACGATGCAGATCTCGCCATAAACCGCCGCTGTCTTTGATAAATAGCGATGATATCGCTGATTTACCAAGAAATCGAGATGGGGCCACCAAGTGCGGACATGCTAACCTTGGTGTTTCCTGGGCGAGCGAGATTCATTCTCTCTAACATGAATCAATCAACCGGGGGTTTCTCGCTGCGCTCCACAGATGTCGACACCCCTAAAAATCATTAAACATACTCCCGTACGGATCATTCACGCCGCTAATGCCATAATCCAAGTCCTTGTCTTCGGGATACCGGTCAAACTGCGATGTGTCACCGACACCGCTCGTGATCGGGGGCTCGTACGGTGTCTCGATGTCCCGCGACAATAACCGGTCCCAGATCACTTCCTTGAACCATGGATGGTTCTTGACGTCGTCCAGACCGCCCTGTAGGTTGCCCAAGCGTTGTGTCAAGTCCTTCACAATGAGCTTCTGTAAAAGATCAAGAATGTCCGGCGGAAGGTAGTCCGGATACGTGATTGTTCCGTTCAAGATGTTTTCGTACGTTTTCATGGGAGTTGGATCGTAGAACGGCGTGTATCCCGTCAACATCTCAAAGATAAGGATCCCAAACAGCCACCAGTCGACCGACTTGTTGTAGGGTTTCGTGGCCACGACCTCGGGCGCAATGTAGTCGGGTGTGCCGCACAACGTGTACGTGACGTCCTGGACCTCTTTGGCAAAGCCAAAGTCCGTGAGTTTGATGTGTCCGTTCTTGTCGAGCAAGATGTTTTCCGGTTTGAGGTCCCGGTAGATGATGTCCAAGCGGTGCAAGTACTCGATGGCAAGAAACACTTCGGCGGCGTAGAACTTAGCTACCGGCGTCGGAAAGCGCTGCGACTTGCGCAACAAGCTGAAAAGCTCGCCGCCTTCTATGTAATCCATGATCATGAATAAGTTGTGGCAGTCCTGAAACGTTCCCCACATGCGGATGATGAACGGGTGCTGCGCAAGCTTCAACATGCGCCGTTCGTCGTTGGTGTGTTCCACCTGCTTCATGTTGACCACACGTTCCTTCTTCAATGTTTTCATGGCATAAAAACGTCCGTTGTGAATCAGTCTCGCCAAGTGGACCCGTCCAAACGAGCCGGTTCCCAACGTCCGCAAGATCTGGAAGTCGTTGAGAGTATACTTGCCTTTGGTGGTGGTATCTCGGTGGGCGTGGCGCGACATTTTGCGCTGGAGCCGTTGTGTGTCGTTGCTGGTGCTGGTGCTGCTTACAAAGATGTTCTGCTGCTGCTGGCGCTGTGCGAGCTCCTCAACAGTCACGTCGTTGAGGGTGTTGGTGGAGGTGGACAGTTCCATGTTTGTTGTTGAAAAAATTTGTTCTCAGTTGCAGAAAACTAGAGACAGTATAGCGAGCGAGGGTGCCGGGGGGTCGCGCGCGAGGGCACGGAGCAGGGGGTTCGGCCGTCCCGAGAAAATCGGCCGCCGCGAGAAAATCCCCCGCCGTAGCGAGAAAACAATAGAAATCGCAGCGAGCGAAAATAGAATATCCCGCAAACAAAAAATAGAATCCATCAGGCCAAAAAAACTTGCGTTCTAATCGCTGAAAACTACAATCTCCTCATGTACAGCGTCTAAATGAATTTCATGTGCTCGACCAAGCCATAAACGATCCCTGTTAGTGTTTCTGGCTGTGTTTATGTTTGTGCTTTCACTTTTACGTCCTGCTGAGCCTTTTTCTTCCTCTTTTTTTTTTTTTTGGTTCGGCTTTCGTATTGGTCTGTTTTATTTCAACCTCATCGCTATCGTATTTCATTTCTACAACGTAGCTTACATTTCGCTTTATTTCTGCAATCTACTGTTAAAGAACCCAATATTCACGTGGATCATCCGTTTCCATATCTTCACTCTCACGCCGTGCCACACCTGTCATCTGTAAATGGGCTGTTTTAAGCTTCTCCAATAAATCGTGGCTGTTTTGGACATCGAACCTACCGCGGTCGCTCCGTGCAGCGTATTCGCCAATAAGACGCACGAGCGTCCGCCCAAACCCAAAATTATCGAGGTACCGCGCCCGGTCGCCCACACTCATGATCCCGTCGTTATCTTCTGGCGTAGAACCGTCGGTATCGCTCGGTGCGCAGATGGCGGGGTCGGTATTCTCGCTAGCGCGCTCGCTAGAATGGGGAGAAATGTTGGCGCGACTAGGACCGTGCTCAGTATTCGCACCGCCCGCTACGTTTCCACCCACCGTCTCAAATAACCCGTAGTCTGTGCCGTAGTTCACTCGGAAGCCGTAACTGGCGTGCTTCCACGTCAAGTTAATGAGAATCCATACCACCAGCGCGCGGACCTCGTTAACGTGCGTCTGTGCCACCACACGCTGGTTTGTGTCTAGCGACGACTCGTCAATTTTAGCGGCCAACATAGCGAGCCATAGCCGCAAAAGCTCGTCGTCCGGAAACTCGTCGCGACGCATCTGCGACGCCAGCGTGTACCGATGATCCTCGATGTAATTAAGCAGCGTCACCGTGCGCACCGCAGTGTCGCTAAGCATCTGCTGTGTAAAGTCGCCCGCTATCGCGGCACGAAGCGTAGCGGCAACCCACGCGGACCAGCGCGTACCGGTAGCATTTTCGTGCGCCGCCGCGACCTCGTGGTGAAACGCCGGCAGTCCTGCAGTAAAGTTCCGCACCACGTCAAGCGCCACCACGCGCGTCTCGCCGTCGTCAGCAACCCGTGCCGCCGCCAACACCGCCTCTAGCGGCACATGGGCCAACACTGCGTGCTTGTTGTCGCTGGTCTCGTTGTACATGTAGTTTTTGAGCACCAGGAGCGCGTTAAGGCGGAGCCGCGAGCTCAGCAGCGCGAACGCGGTAGCGAGCGCCGGCAAAAAGTCGCGATGAGACACCACCGCAGCGCGGAGCGCCAGAAAATCTAGCACCAGGTTCGCGAGAATACCGAGCACCACCAGCGCATTGGTGCTATCGTCGCTAAGAGGCGGCTGAGGCCGCGCCAAATGACCGAGAAGGAGTACGAGATTAGTGACCACACCGCCGTGCTCGTCTTTCGTACCGACAGGAATCGAAAACGACCGTGTGGCGTTACTATCGACAAAGAATGTACGTAGCGTAGCCACCAGTCGCGAGAGCAGCCGGACTAAGTAGAGGCAGTTGGTGAAGAGCGGCCGGGCTGCGATGCCGCGTGCGATGCCAATGTTGCGCGCGCTGTAGGGAGACTGGCGGTGGGCGCGGCCGCCAAGGTTCACTATGCACACCACGACGTACGCGTAAATATCGATGATTTCCGCCACCATCACTGCGAGCGGCTCGCTAACTACACGCTGGCGGTGCTCGTCGCGCGCCACGTATACCGACAAAAGGAAAAGGGCATCCGCCACCGCTCCGTCGTCGTGTGGCACCGTTGCTAACGCCGTAAAGTCGTTGCTGCCGCTGCTGCGAAGCCTCTGTAGCTTTCTCACAAGTGCACTGCCGCTAAAACCAACATGTGCTCGGTCCACGAGCGCTAGGTCGAGATTGGCGTCACGGAGCCCGCTACTGAGCTCGGGGTACCGCGCACACGCCTCCGCTGCAAGTCGCACCAGCGAAACCACGCCGGGCGCGGGCGGAGCCACGTCAAACGTCTCTATGAGACGTGGCACGAGCTTACGACAGTTCTGGAACACCACTGTTGCCGGCACCGCGAGCTTCGTGGCATGGCGTGCCGCTAAATTTAGTGCCGCGAGCAGCACGCCGTCGTGTTTAGCGAGAAGAAGTAGCGCGAGGTACGTGCGCGCGGCAAGCGGCGGGGCGCGCTCGCTAAGTTGGCACGCGGCGACAAGCAATTCAGGGAGAAACGGGGCCGCCACGCGCCGAAATACCGCCGGCGCAAGCGCCACGCTCGGCATGGCGGGCCCGTAAGCCAATTGGTGGACAACCACGAGCGTGTCGCTGGCCTGAGGAAGATGTGCTGCCAGCACGACATCGCATTCGCGCTCGAGACGGCGGTACACGACGGCGGCGAGCCGTTCGTGCGCGCCGGGAGAAAGTGTCGCAAGAAGCTGCACCGCACGCAAACTTTTAGCGAGAAGCAGGGCGGGCACCGGCCGTGTTTCTGCCACTAGAAGCACGAGACACACGTAGCGCCAGAGTCTCAGCGTATTGACAGAAACACAGCCAAGCGTAAGTACAATATCGAGCAAATACAGCGCGAGCGCGGTCGACCCTTCACCCAAGGTGTCGCTATCTCCACCGCCACTCTCGCCAACGTTCTCGCCAGCGTTCTCGCTAGCAATACAACCCACGTAATCCAGTAACAAGTCCAAGCACGGCCCCACACATGTAGACAAGCGTTCTACCAGCACACTCACGTCCACGCCGAGCTCGCATGCAAAGCTCGCTAGCATTTTCACCACCACGGCGGTGGACGTAGCCTCCGCCACGTCGGTCCACCGTCCGGCTGCTACCACACCGAGCTGCCTCTCTAAACGCTCTACAAGCGTCCCAATAAACTCAACATCGCCCACTAACTTGTACTTGAGGTCTGTGTTGCCGATGAGCGCCACCTGTAGCGTGGGCTCCGTCTCGGCAGTAATAGGCATGTTTGATGTTTATGTTTTGTGGGGACGGGGCCGCAAATACCCTAAAAATGGAAAAAGCAACAAAATGTCGCCACGAGATCTACACTTCCTTACGTCTACATTACTACACGGCATGATACTACGTGTGTTGGGAGAGAAGAGACGGTGGTGGTGTTATCACACGACATTTATCATTTGATAAAAAGATACGACATCCACGACATTCACGACATTTTATATCTTCCCCCGCCAGTACTTCTGGCTTTCCGCCGCTGGGCGTCCCTTCTTGATATCCTCGGCGACCTTGGTATCTGCATCGACCCGTTTCGGAATGTACTCCAAAATCGCGTCCAAATTGGCTTCCAGAGGCACCCGGACCACGCCGTTTTCGTCAGCTACAACGTATTCCTGAGGATTTATTGTCACTGTTCCGTCGTCGACCTTGATGTGGAGCGGCACGTTGATGCCGACGACCTTAAGCACCGGGCCCGGCGCACTGGTGCCGATTCCGTACAGCCACACCGGATAGTTTAAGGCATTGTGTTCTGCAACGTCCCGGATCCGGCCAAGAACCACCAGGCCGTTGGCCCCACGGTACTGCGCGCGCGTCGACATCAAGCCTCCGTACACGGCGTTGGAGACGGTCACAAACGGCGCCGACGCTTTCTGGAGCTCCGGCGCCAATCCAATAACAACGACGCTGTTTTCCGGCACCTCGTCGATGTACGCCTGCGCCACCGCCGGGCGCGGGTCGCTTTTGGCGGCGTACAACACCGTGTACGCGAAACCGGCGCTTGTTCCACCGCCAGAACCGAAGGAACGCTGGACCAAATTAGGAATAAAGCCACCGTCAGCGTACCCGAACTTGTTCAAGGCGTCGGAAACGTCGCATGGCGTGTAGCGCGAGAGAACCCGGCAAATTTCCCGTGGTCCTTTGGAAACAACCGACATGTTGTGCGTGCTCGGATTAAGGGTGGGGCACGATTTATGGGGAAGACACCCCCCACAAGAGACATTTTTTCACGTGGTTGAAAAGTCAATATAAATGCAGGGGAATATTAGAGACATTTTTTTTACATGGAAATTATATGCAGAAAACACTATATACAGTCAGTCATCCATACTAATTCTACCCTTCAATCTATTGTACCTTTCACGGTCAAAAACAGCATCGCCGTCGTCATTGACATCAGTAAACGACTTTGTAGGCTGCTGTGGTTTGTGCCCAATCTCGCCGGGGCGTGTTTTCTCTTCTAAAATAACGGTATTGGCAGCTACTCGGAATCTTGTCCCCAACTCCGAGAGAAACTCGCTGCTAAGCTCGTACTCCTTCGTGATTGTAGTGCTGGAGACACGCGGGTCTTTGATGTCGCGAAGAATCGCCGTCAATGTGCGTGGATGGACCATAGTTTTATTGTTTTGTTCGTTTTCGCCCTGTTCAAAGAGCTGTTTGCGGAACTTCAACTGTTTCAAGGCCAACGAGTTCAGATTGGCGTATGTGCGTGCATTCTGTGCCGTGATCTGGCGTCCCAAGTTGTTCACAGACAGCACAAAGTCCGTGTCGTACATCAGTGTACCATTTTCCTGCGGATCGTGGCCATCTTTGCCCTGCGGCCGTTGTTCGTGCTGCCTTTTGAGCGCCACGGGTGGGAGCTGGTTCACTTGTGTTCTTGCGATCGGTGTCGCCAGCTCCGCAAGCGTTGTCGTGAGTTTTCGTGCTGGTTTCGATGTCGATTGGCCCATGACTATTTTTTAAGATCTTTTTGTCTGATGCACTTTTTAACTATGTAACTATTTATCTTTCTTTTTATTTTTTTCCTTCTTGTCCTTCTTCTTGTCCTTCTTCTTTTCTTTGTCTACACGGGCCTTTTTTGTTACCTTGCCATCGTCGTCGACCTTCCGTGCCTCTTCGTAGTCGTCCGCAGCGTAGCCAGTAGGGAAATGTCTCATTCTCAAGTTAGGGATCTTGGGAATGTCGCTTCTTTGCACCACTGCTTGCTTGTAGTTAATGTCGGGGATGTCAACGACCTCGCGAATGGTGTAGAAGCGCGAGATATCGCCCTTAAGTTTTTTGTATGTGGAGCTGCCGGCCAAAACGGAATATTTTGTGTCGGTGGTGTCGGACAATTCTTCGTTGATTTGGTACTTGACGTTGTTGTTCACCTTGAACGTGTCTGGGCCGCTCAGGATTGACGTGGCCGTGAATGAAACGGGTAATGTTTTGAGGTCGGCAACAGGAAATCCTTTGGGTGCTTTAATCAACCATATTTCCTTTTCACCGACGGACGGAAATTTGGCTGGAGCAACCTTTGTGTAGTGGGAAGGAGCTTGGAACTCGTCGTCGGAGTCCAGGTCGTTCACGTACTCGCTCGACTTCATCTTGTTGGTAATTAAACTCATCGCAGTTGAAAAAATGTCTGTCGACAAATGTCGCAAAGCTGCAGACAAAAGTGTAGAAACGATCCAGACAAAAGTAATCATAATCAAAACGCAGATTCTCATGCAGAATTATCCAGCAGAATTATCACGCAGAATTATCCAGCGGAATTATCATGCAGAATTATCATGCAGACATCCATGTAATGCAATGAAAACGCCGATGTATCAACGGATACATGATGCAGACACAGCCCCTTCACCAGTCGTGATACTGGTATCATGCTTTATACATAGCCTGGCATCGTTTGGGAAACAAGAGGAGCGCTTACCTAAGCGAGGTTTGACAGGGGGGTTCGTGGGCGCCTGTTAATTTATCTCCGTTGACCGAGTATATTACATAAGCGACAAACGAATTTCCGTTTTGGTCCAACGCATCGCCGCACGCTTTTCGCAATACCTTGCTATATATTACGCAGGGATCAGCCATGTTTGACGCAGCTCAAGTATCAGCATGGCATTCATTTCTAAAGATTCAGGAATTGCAGCATCAATTTTCCTTTCTCTCTACGTGATATACACGGCGTTCACGCTCCGTATCTTCTTCAAGCTCGGCTGGCAAAACGTGTACACTTATCTCGTTGTTTTTGGGCTTTTCCGTCTTGCAGGACAGCTCAGTGGCGTGGCGTTTGCAGCGCTTGGGATCGAGCATTACCAGTGGTTGATTGCATACTTGGTGTTCAGTGCTGAAGGTTACTTCACGCTTATTTTGGCCTCGTTCACGTTTGTGTCCAAGGCTCAAAACGAGATCAACGGCAAGTCGTGGCTCCGTCCATCGGAGAGCGAGAAGACCGCACGTCGGGCCCGTGCCACCACCCGCTGGGAAAAGATCAGGGCCCGCTACTATCCGTTCAAGGTGTTCCACTTGGCATTGATTCCTGCCAACGCGATCATCATTGCTGGTGGCTCGCTCTTATCATCCATCGACGTCAATCAATACGACCAGTTCCAAAGCAAAATCAACACGTCCAAGATCTTGCGGACGGTCGGCCAGGCGATCTTTCTTTTTCAATCGTTGTTTGCAATTGGGCTGGCGGTCTACGGTGTGCTCTACGAGAACTTGTGGAGAAGCACATGTATCAGAGCAGTGCTATTTGCTGCACCTTTCTTATTGGTTCGTGGTATTTTCGGTGTCTTATCGATCTACATTTCCAAGATGAACTACTTCTCCATGAAAAACTATACTGGCGAGGGTTTGACGTCGCAGTTTGTGGTTTATGAGTATGTTTTGGCAACTACAATGGAGTTTATCACTGCCGTGACGTTTGTTTCGGTATACTACATCGATAATGCTCGTAAGAGAAACTCCAACACTCTTATACTCGATAAGGAAAGTGTTGTGTCAGACAAGTAGTACCAATGCAGACAAAACATCAACAGGAAATATAATTTTTTGAACAAAAAAAAACAACCTTTTTATAAAAAAAAAAATTAATAGTTTAATAAAATTTTTTTTTATTTTGATGTAAAAAAGAATTAGACGAAAAAAAAAAACCTAAAGAATAGTAAATGCAGGGTACATAATAATTCATGACTGCGAGTTAACAAATGTAACTGGCATGATTGGATGGAGTCCGTGGCTTTGACTGGAATTTACTGTTGCTTAAGGATTAAAAAACATATATTATAATTACCATGTGTATAATTAGGTATCATATTTTATACAAGGAGTGACGAATTAAAATGCAAAAGAGTGTGGTGACGGGAATCGAAAGTAGTAATTTTAATAATATTATTAGTGGGAATTGGGTGAATCAAAACTTGAAAAAGTTCAAGACTCTTTTGAACAAAGACGAACCTGCCTTAACGAGAGTTTCACGGTTCGTTTCTGGGTTGTAGTTCAAGGTAGCGGCAACCTGGATCTTCAAGGTAATGTCGTAACCAGTAGCGTTCTGAGGACAAGTGGTGGTGCCGTCGTTAAAGTACACAAGATATTCGCCCCGGTAGGAGTGGGAAGGACAAGCCAAGAACTTGGTGGAATTCTTGTAGGACAATAACGAGTGGGACACACCAAAGTGGCTGGACGCTTCGTTGGTGGTGGTTGTAGTCAACTGGTTATCCTCGTTGACATAGACATTGACGTTGGAAGGAGCAATTGTGTGGTTGAACAAGGTGGCATTGACCAAGGCGGAGGCATTGTAGATGATGGACGAGTTGTAGAATCTGGTGTTGTTGAACAAAATGGTGGAGTTGAACAAGTCGGAGGTGTTGTTCAACAAGTGGTGGGTCGAGTTCAACAAGGTTCTGTTAAGGTAACCCGAGGAGCTGAACAAGCCGGAAGAATTGAGCAAAGGAGCACTCCAGTTGAAGTAGGTGGAGTTGTACAACAAGCCCGAGTCGTTGAACAAGCCAGAAGAGTTCAACAACAAGTCTGAAGCGTTCAACACAAGGCCGGAGGAATTGAACAATCTCGACGAGTTCAATAAACCAGAAGAGTTCCAGAGACGAGTAGCATTGAACACCACGGTGGAGTTCTTGTGGGAAGAGTTGGAAAACTCGTCCGCAAACGGAATGTTCAAGACGTAGCCGTCCAGAGCCTTAATTCTGCCGAAAAAGGCTTCATCGTCGGAACCCAAAGTTAATTCAATGCCATCGAACTTGACCAAGTGGTCGGTGAAAACGGCACCATCGTGATGAGCAATAAGGGAGAAAACAGGGGACGTTGGCTGGTAGAATTTTCTAACAGGTAAAGCAACGATAAGGTTGAAGAACGCAAGCAAGGCGAAGATGGGTGCAAAATACATAGCGGGATGGTGGCTGGCTGGGGGTGACGAAAGCGGATGGCTGGTGCCTTTTAAATAGAAAAAAAGACGGTGTTCTCGCCAAAAAATACGCTGAGAAAAGTCAAGCAACTTCTCGATTGGGACTATTAATTACAACTGAAATCCGGCAATGGCATCTTCGGAGCAACTATGTTCGGGGGAGCGAGGCGGTGTCTGCAGGACACATTCCCTGTTTCTGGGTGGCTGCATGCACCACCCGTTCAAACTGAGCTGCATGACGCACACCTGCCACTCCATGCACATGTACATGTGTAAAGATTGTAAAGGGGCCGCAGTTTTGTTTGTCTTCCTTTTTCGGGGCTTTTGGTTTTTTTTTTCTGTCTGATGTGACACTATTCTCGGACTCATAACCACGCACACACAAGGAAATTGTCTGATATCGCTACGATTTAGGCACAGTTAAGGCCGTAGGGCTCGGTAGAGCCGGCGGCGGTAGTCGCGGAGTCATCTAATGTATTAACTTAAATAAATAGCTTACAACTCAACGGCAGGAGGACAGCCCAAAGCCTTCTTCAACGAGCCGTAGATGGTGAACTGCAAGGAAGTCAAGGTACCGACCATGACCAATCTGGTAGGCAAACCGGCAAAGGAGCCACGGACACCCAACTGTCTAGCCAATTGGCCCAATAAGCCGATGGTGGACTGGCCTGGGGCCTTCTTGGTCTTGTTAACCTTGGACAACAAGGTGTCGGCAGGTTGAGAGACGATGGCAGCCGCGCAACCGGCGATGATACCGGCACCCAAGTTGACACCGGTCAAGGCACCGGCAGACAAGTCTTTCTTTGGGGTTGGGATGGCGTTGAAGATGGCTTCGGCGGCTCTTTCAAAGACCAAGAACTTGGCGATGTTGTAAGGAATCTGCTTGAACAAGATAGGAGTGAAACCGTTGTAGAAGGAACCAGCACCTTCTTCCTTAAAGATTCTGGCGAAACCACCAACCAAACCGTTGGCAAACGTTGGCTGCGAGACCAATCTGATTCTGGTGGCTTCCAAAGGACACAAGGCGATGTCAGCAAAGAACTCGGCAAGAGCAGCGGACCCGATGTAAATGGAGTTCTTGTACTGCTTGGCGTTGTCGTAGCCGAGCTGTTGGATGAAGGTCTTCTTGAACAACTCGTAGCCGCCAAACTTGAAGGCGCCCTGGAGCGAGTAACCCAAGACGGTTGGACCCAAACCGGTCAACAACGCACCGGCACCCTCAGCACCAATGACTTGTCTGAACGAGCCAATCATCCCCTTGTTGTAGACGGTAGGCTCCAACTGGATTCTGGTCTTGACGACGTCGATGGGCGTCATGGCACCGTGGGTCACACCACAGCCCATGGCACCGGCAAGAGCAAAGGAAGCGTAATCACCAATAGTGAATTGGGGGATTTGTTGGCTGGCCATTGTTGGAATATATATGGAAGAGAAACGAAAAGTTGATGGTCTTTTGATCGCACTTATATGGAAAATTTTGTCTCGGTCAAACACGGGATCGGGCGCGATATGATTGGCTGGAGGCCACCGCGCGCACAAGGCCCCCTCCCCATCGCGTGCGCGAGCCGGTCCAGATCCTCGAGGGGTCCCGCCAACGGGCGCTAGAAGCACCGTCCGTCGTCGTAATTTTGTCTATTCATCTATTAGCTACGTCTTCTTCTCTGATCCCCAACTGTTCCATCGCCGGCCGGTTGCCCAACGCGTGCAACGCGGCTTTCTGGCACGCGTTCTTCTTGTTCAGATCGGTGCCCACGCCAAGCACCACGTCGCCCACCACCACCGTCGCCTGGAAGTCGTCCGCGGCGCGCGCGAGCTGGTACCGCGGCACCAAGTGGTGCTTGCCCAACAACGCGTACAAGATGTTGCGGTAGTTGCTGTGCGGCCCGCTGTAGGAGCCTCCTGGCGGCACCGGAGGCAAGTTGTACGGCCGCACGTCGGGCTCGTCGTCGCCCGCGCCCACGCCAGCGCCCACGCCAGCGCCCACCGCC
>JAJMFW010000060.1:0-33110 GCA_030574975.1 Teunomyces atbi | reverse complement strand
AATACGACCTCCACTGCAAGAACCTACAATTGTCTCACGATACCCACATCAACCAGCTTAAGGAATCTACTAGTGCCGTTGTGGAAAAGATCATTGGTGGTGAAGTTAGGAAAAATCAACAGCTCAAGTCCCAACTTGTATCTGAAAGAGACGAACTCGCCAAACAGTTGAAGCTGCTGGACCTGGATCTCAACCGTAAGCTTATACGGCTCAAGGAAGACCACAACAAGAAGTTGATCCAGCTAAACAACACCATGGACGAAACCATCGAGAATTTGAACCAGGAAGTCAAACTAATGGACGCCAACAAGCACAGCAAAGAAGTGGCAGTAGAAGCACTCAAACAAGACTTGACAACACTCAGAACAACATTGGAACGCTACGTCAACATTCGCAACCAGTTGAAGGAAAAGAATAAGGATAAGGTTGCTGAAATTGAACTGTTACAGAAAAACCTCGAGTGCAAGCAACAAGAGATCCAGGAACTTACCCACGTCACCAAAACACATATCCAAGAAACTCAAGACATGGTAAAGCAGATAGACGAAATCAATGCGTTTTTGATTGACAAAGAAGACGAACGACGCCGATTGCATAACTTGCTTCAGGAACTAAAGGGCAATATCAGAGTGTATTGTCGAATACGGCCGTCGCTTACTGACGAAGAACTTGCGTCGATAGAGACTCCAGACGACGAACTTAACGATGAAGCCAACCAAGAGTTAGTTATATCCAAGGAATCGACCGATTCCTCAATAAAACTCAATGGCAACAGCATACATTCGTACCGTTTCCTGTTTGATCGTATCTTTCTGGCAACCAGCACCAACACCGATATCTTTGACGAGTTGTCACAGCTCATTCAGTCGTCCTTGGATGGGTTCAATGTTTGTGTGTTTGCGTACGGACAAACAGGTTCGGGAAAAACTTTTACCATGTCACATAACGAAGACGGGATGATTGCGTTGTCCATAAGTAAGATCTTTGACGACGTACATGAGTTGAAGTCTCAGGGATGGGAGTATGCAATTGAAGGACAGTTTCTCGAGATCTACAACGAAAGTATCATTGATTTGTTGTCGATAAATCCCAAGATGAAGTACGATATCAAACATAACGACACCGACCGATCCACCACCATTACCAACATTACCACTGTGGCTATTTCATCGAAGGAACAGGCATTTAAGGTGTTGGAACAAGCCAATCGCCAGCGCAAGACCGCTGCTACCAAATCCAATGTGCGGTCATCGCGTTCACACCTGATTTTCATACTCAAGTTAACAGGGCATAATGCTCGTACCGGTTCTAAAAGTGAAGGATCGTTGAACTTGATTGATTTGGCGGGTTCAGAACGTCTTTCCACCTCACAGGCGCGTGGTGACCGATTGAAAGAAACCCAGGCCATTAATAAGTCGCTCTCGGCGTTGGGAGACGTCATTTATGCCTTACGCAACCAACAGAAGCAACATGTTCCCTTCCGTAACTCCAAACTCACGTACCTTTTGAAGCACAGTTTGGGAGGAAACTCGAAGACGTTGATGTTTGTCAATATCTCGCCCTTGTTGCGGAACTTTAACGAGAGCGTCAATTCCCTACGGTTTGCGGCCAAGGTCAATACCACCAAACTAAAATAATGTACATTTATCTTCTATTTACACTGTGCTACTACTGCTACTAGTTTCCGCAATAAGATTGTTGGATGGAGCGTAGTTGGTGGCACCAATCAAGAGTCCCGACAGTTTGACGTCCTGCCATATGTCCTGGTGGTTCTTTTCTGCCCATTCAGCCACACGTTTCTGGTCTCGTTCCTCCAAGCAGAAATTGTGGAGAGCAAGTAACGTATCAGAAGAAACATCCAACTCGTAATCGTCCATTCCTTCTGTCAACGCAAGAGCATCATCGATCAACCCGTGGTATACGTGAGCAATCAAGTATTGTCGATAGATGGCGTAATTGGGTACAATCTGGAACTGGGACAAGTTGTTCCAGAATTTCTGGACATAGGCCATGTCGTTGTAAGTATATGTCTTGATCATGATCTGAATCGATTCCTCGTTGACTCCCCCGAGCTGTTTTGGGTTGGCTGACATCGACAAGAACAAGTCTCGCGTCCGTGGAACGTCCTGCAAGTTCGAGTAGGCGTTCAAGATACAATTTTGCAACTGGATATCTTGCTGGGGCAAGCTGAGATCCATCTTGAGGTGTTCATGGACCTCAATGACCCCTTCCTCGTACAACTTATCGCCAAACTCCTGGAACATATACATATACATGTCTCTCAGTGGAGGCAAGAACGTATGGTTGCCGTGCATCTCGTTCTTCTTTCTGATCTGGCGAAAGATCACCAAGGCCGCATTGTGGCGGTTCTTTTCACAGAAGAACTTGATGGCTGGCAAGTACGACTCGTACGGCACGTGGAAGTACTTGTGGAGCTCGCCGTACAATACCCAGTTGCTCTCGTGCGTCGCTTCACCGTTGTAACTGATGACGAAATCGTGCAATGTCTGAAAGAGCTGACGGTACTTGGCGCCGTATGGCTGATCCAAGGGAAGTTTCACGAGCGAGTCGGGGTCGATTTTGGGCAATTCGCGCTTCAACATCTCAATTGTATCGCCAACACACTCCGACTGTAACATCTTGGTTGCAAGTGCATTGATGGCCACGGCACTGCACTGCGTGCTGACCATCTGTTGCTTGATCTTGGTGAATATGGGAAAAATGCTGATGATATCGTCCATGTTGCGACACAAGATCACGATCAAGTCGTTGAGGGTACACGCAACTGCTGGATCAATCTCGTTCGACCACTGGGCCAATCCCTGCAAGCTATCGTCGAAGATATTGACGGCCTGGACGTAGTTGTTGTTGGTGATCGCACGGTCGATTCTGTACTTGTATGAATGAACCGAAGGTTGTATGTGACTGAAGTGGTTGGTGATGGTCTGGGTAAAGGATCCGCGGGGCAGAACGCCAGCCAGCATCGCTGCTTGCATGATACGAGTGTACAACTCGGAAGAATCCACATCAAACGACTCGGTACACTTGATGATCCTGTCGGCCAACAGTGATTCGTCTGCTTTGTCCGTCAATTGCAAAAAGACGGTGGCCTGGGCACGGAGAAGGGGAGAAAACTTGATATCATCAGCGACAACGAACGACGCTAACATGTGGCCCAATTTCGGGGCATGGATCCATGATGCCGGCAAGATACATTCAACAAGCGACTCGTTCTCCAAATCCTCGCGAAAGATCGCGGTTCTGACCTCGTTGAACTTGATTTCGTACGGCTCCTGTTCCAAGAAAGCAAGGATCTGTGCTGCCTGCTGCACAAGCTCCAGGTTCTGCGAGACCGAGCTGAGTTCCAACGCGAGTTTGGCGAGTTGGAGCAAGACGCCGGTCTCTGTTTGTTGCTTGTTGCATTTTTCAATAACGAACGTCGTGGTGGCCTGAACGTGGTCAATGTTGCGTTCCAAGTCTTGGTACTCGTGGACCTGCGGGAGTTTATTGGTGTAGAGCGACTCGATGTATGAAATGTAGTGGGAATAAAACGTTGAGTCGAGGATACTTGCCATGCTCGAGGCGCTGGCGAGCTGTAGAAAGAGCAGGAGCTTGAGCGTGCCGCGCTTTTGGTGGTGCTGGAGCAACTCATCGGTAAACTGCGGCGTCAAGTGTCTGCTGTGGTTCACCAAGAGGCTCGGAAGCACTTGGTCTGCACTGGAGAGTGCCAGGGCCAAGTCGACGAGGTGGAGCATCGTTTTGGATGGGAGTTGTTGCTGTAAGAGCAATGGCACCAACACACTTATGTACTTGGGAATGCGTGGCTTCTTGTGGCGTGCTAGTGCCGATGCAGTGGTGTCGAAGAGCCGGAGACGATCTGGCGGAGAGAGGAACTGGATGTTGCCGTGGACACGGTACAACTCCATGAAACCAGCATTCAAGGCGTCCATCGTCGTGCTGGTGTACGTGGGCGAATGAACAAGCTCCACGAGCTTCCCCTCGAGCAACGGCGTCCGTTGGTTCACAGGCATCTCCGTGGTGCGCACGTAGTGCTTGATGAGCCGAGACAAGTCGGTTTCTGGCGCTTCTTCCACCTTCTCTGGAGCTTTAAGTGGCGCTTTACGTCGTTGGAACACGCTCAACGGATTCGTCCATGACCTGAACCGGACCTGGACACGTCTGGTTCCGATTCTATACATCATCGACTCAGTTAATTTTCGCATCGCATCTATTTTGTGGTTCTAGTACGTGGGGTATATATACATCATTTGGGCCCGTACTCCGGCAAATGTTTCTGTAAACGCTTGATGGCCCAGTTCTGACCTACAAACTGGACATCGAGATCGCTCTCGCCTTCAGTGTACGTGTACTGTCGCCAGAACTCGGGGCTTTTGAACCGCACGTCCTCGGGATCAAAGATGCCCAACGAGTCGCGGATATTGAGCACGGCCTGGCGCAACTCGGCGGCCAACAGCGACCGCAAAGCCTGCACTGCTGGTCCGTTGATCAATTCTGGCGTCAAGTCGCTGGCGTTCGCCGGATCGATGAATTTCGTGCACAACTCACGCCATTTTGCCCGGTATTCCTCGATACGAGCGTCCAGGAACGCATCGCCAATCGTAATGTGGATCTCGGAGCCCATGTTGGCCGGCAAGTACCGCTTGAGCCCCTGCTCGGCGGCGTCTTCCGGTGCTACCTTTTCAAACCCGTACGAAAAGATCGGAACCACCACGGGAGCCCGCGTGCTTTCTAAAATAAGCCGTGAGACGCCCCACTTAAAGTAGCGCATCGAGTTCTGGTGCGGTTCTTTGAGCTGAAGCACAAACCCTTCAGGAAACACATGGAACCACGACGTTTTGCGGCGCACAAACGGCGATTTCGACATGAGCACACTGGTCGACTCGGGAGACGGCGTCACATGCGTCACAAGAGTGCTGGCGCCGCCCTGGGCAATCTCCTGGATCAACGTGGGTTTCTGCACGTCTTTGACACCGGGCAGGTACTCGAGATCAAGCGTGTCGTCGGGAGAAAGGATACGAATCGCGGCGTCGACCGATCCCTGGAACGGGCCCAGACCAAACCGCTTGGTGCCCAAGATCTTGCCCAAGTTGAAGAACCACGACAACGTCTTGTTGGAGAAGCAGACGTTATCGGCGCCGAAGCCCCAGCGGATGGTGTCTATGTCGAAGTGGTAGCGCCACGGCAATGCTGCGTAGAACGCAGGGTCGTCTACCACCGACATGTGGTTCATGACGGTAAGAAGGCCTCTATTTTCTTCGCGGGCCCGCGCCAACGCTTCGTCGAGCTTGTGGATGTTGCTGAGCTTCGGCCTGTAGAACGCGTTCATCACCACTTTTGAGTGGAGAATCAACGCCATGCACGTGGCATGCGACGCATAGTTCCACCACGGCGACGTTCGTGGATATTCGTTGAGAAACTCTTCGCCTCTTTTGAGCACGTCTTCGAACGACATTTGGTGATGATTTATTTGAGAACGTGCGGACAAATAAGAAAAGACCATGATAAATCCGACAACGTTAATACGTCAATTAATATGTCAATTTACGATGCTTTGCTTTTGACAGTTTCTACTTGTTTGCTACTCTTTGTTAATTAACCATCGCACGTCAATTTCCTCTCCAGCATCAACCAGCTGCAAAAACAGGTCCCACCAGGCCGCAAAATCGTGTGCATGTGCCGCTACTGGCGGATCAAACTCAATTCCGTAATGCGAATTATCGTGGCCCAAGATTTCCAGCAGAAAATCAGCAAAATCCAGCTGGTGGATCACGGGTGGCACCGTCCACTCGGCATCGTGTACCTGCAGCACACGGTACTCGTCGTAAGAAATTCCTTCGGCCACGCAGAGTTTTTTTAGGGCCATTTTGTACTCGATGTCGGCGCCGTTGTAGCGCCGAAGCGCCGTGACTGGAACCACCGCGAGCGCCGTCTCATAAACGTACGTGCCAGGCACAAAGAGCCGCTGGCGACTGACTTGATACATTGCTGACTCAAGCTCGGCTCGTGTAGCGACACGGTACTGGCTGCGGTAGTCGACCGACGGCACGTAGTTTTGCATTTGTGGCTGCGAAAAAGGTAGAATTATAATGGATCCGTTTCTTGCCAAGTATACTGCAAGAAAAAGCCTGGTGATCGAGCAACACCGCCAGTACCACCGCAACTCAATCAACTTCACTTCACACCCAATCGCCACCAATCTCATCTACTTGGTGCTCCTGCTGCCGCGCACGATCTCCACCCTCCAGACCCTTCGCGTCTTGGACTTGGACCCCACCAACACCCACCATATGGCCATCTACACCTCGTTGGAAAGCTCGCTCAAGCTTCTCATTTGTGATATCTTTGCCAAAACGCTGGCGACGTCGCTTTCCGAGTACCCGTTGACAAATCTCCGCGAGGCGTGCTACGAAATCGCCCATCGCTACCAGGGCCTTTTCTTTGTCCCTGTCAAACAAACAAAGACGCTCACTTACCACGATGCCGCGCCCGAACACATCGAACTTGTCGCTTACGCTGAGAAGTACCACCAGATGTGGATCCTTGCCGCAATGCTAAAAAAACTAGTAGTGGATCTCTGGGGGGCGGGGGGATGAGAAGTGAGGGCATCGCACCTGTACATAAATCTTTTTTAGGTCCATAACAACTCGAAATTTTTCATCTCATCGGGCCCTCAAATATCTTTCAACACCATGGCTAAGATTAAGAAGAGAGGCACGTCCGGAAACGCCAAGAACTTCATCACCAGAACCCAAGCGGTCAAGAAGTTACAGGTTTCGTTGGCCGACTTCCGTCGTCTCTGTATCTTCAAAGGGATCTATCCAAGAGAACCCAGAAACAAGAAGAAGGCCAACAAGGGATCCACCGCTCCCGTCACCTTCTACTACTTCAAAGATATCCAGTACTTGCTCCATGAGCCGGTGTTGGCCAAGTTCAGAGAACACAAGACGTTTGCAAAGAAGTTGCAGAGAGCACTCGGCCGTGGTGAAGTCAGCGATGCCCAGAAGTTGGAAACCAACAGACCCAAATATACCTTGGAACATGTCATCAAAGAAAGGTATCCCACCTTTTTGGATGCGTTGAGAGACTTGGACGATCCATTGAACATGTTGTTCTTGTTCGCCAACATGCCTGCTACCGACAAGGTCTCGCACCGTGTCACCAAGGAAGCCGAACGCTTGTGCAATCAATGGTTGGCCTACGTGGCCAAGGAAAGACTTGTCAAAAAGGTCTTTGTTTCTATCAAGGGTGTCTATTACCAGGCCACGGTCAAGGGCCAGGAAATCAGATGGTTGGTGCCATATAAGTTCCCCACCAACATCCCATCCGATGTCGATTTCAGAATCATGTTGACGTTCTTGGAATTCTACTCGACGTTGCTCCATTTTGCGTTGTTCCGTCTCTACAACGACGCCAACTTGATCTACCCACCCACCATCGACATTGAAAAGTTGAAGGGTATCGGTGGCTTGTCCAGTTACGTGTTACAGTCGAAGGAACTGGGTGTTCACGCCTTGTTACCGGCTGAAAAGAAGCATGTGGATGAATCGAATATTGAAGGTAAAGAATTGAACGCGGCTGAGATCTCCAAGGCGTTGGCTGCCGACCAAGACGAAGAGGAGGAGGACGTAGCTACAGAAAACGTGGAAGAGGTTGAATTGGATGAGTTTGAAGCCGCTAACAAGACTACAGGTGACTTGTTAACCCAGCCGTCCAAGTACGCTTCGCCTACACTGACGTTGTTCTCGAACTTTATATTCTACGTGGGCCGTGAAGTGCCATTGGATATCTTGGAGTTCTGTATCTTGACGTGCGGAGGGCAGATTGTGTCGGAGATTGCGTTGGATAACTTGAAGATCAACGATCCTGAAGCGTTCAAGAAGTTGGAGTTGTCGAACATCACGCACCAGATCGTCGACAGACCCAAGTTGAACGAGAGGGTGGCTGGGCGTACGTATATCCAGCCACAATGGGTGTTTGACTGTCTCAACAAGAGTGAGCTTTTGCCAGTGAACAAGTATGCGCCAGGCGAGATCTTGCCTCCACATTTGTCTCCATGGGGCGATGCTGGAACGTACGATCCTAATGCTGAGCTTGCGCCTGTTGGAGATGAAGAGGAAGAGGAAGAAGTAGAGGTTGAAGAAGGTGATGAGGACCAGGAAGAAGACGAAGAAGAAGAAGAAGACGAAGACTTGAAGGAACAGAAAGAGTTGGAGATGGAAGCCGCGGGTATCAAGTACTCAGAGGCCCCAAAGACCGACAGCAAGAAGAAGAAGGGTGTCAAGAGATCTGCCGAAGACGAAGAGAAGGAGTTGAAGAAGATCATGATGACCAACAAGCAACGTAAGTTGTACAAGAAGATGCAATACGGCATTGAGAAGAAGGAAAGTAGACAAGAGGAATTGACCAAGAAGAGAAGAAAGATAGAAAAGACCAAGGCTCAGTTGGATAAGTTGAAGTAAATAAGTGAATAGAAAAAATTGAAAAGTGAAAAAAAAATTAAATTAAATTAAATTAAATTGAATTAAATAAATCAATTTTCGGACTTTATGTTTAAACGGTTTGTTCATGTTGGTCCAGCACTTACCAAAGCAAAGGTAGCGGATCTTCTCAAGAGTCCCACGTGGAGGGTCCATGATCTTATCCGCAACACCAAACAGGATGCGGCGACGATAGATATTGACGGAGCGACGATACGAAAGATGCTCCGGCTTTCTGGGCTACGGAGCGAGCTTTCGCCCGGGGACGAGGTTCAATTGGTGGATCTGCTCAAGGAGCAGATGGCGTTCATCAAGCATCTTTATGCGAACGACACACAGGGCTTTGACGCGAGCCACGACAGCAACGAGACGTATTTTCGCCTCGTGGCCCTGGACCATATTGCATCTGCTCCTACAACTCTCCAGCTGTTGGAGCAGGAGATTGCACAGCTAGAACAGCAGGTCGACACAGAGAAAGGCGAAGACGGCGGCTTTGATATCAGCCAGTTACATCCACGGCACAAGACATATTTTAGTATACATAGCTAGGCACGGGCCGTAACCCGTGAGTCCATAAACATTCTATCGGGTATTTCGAGCAGAAACAAGTTCTTCAAGAAGTCCTGGAGTCGCACCAAGTCCTTGGTGCCCTGAGTGATGAGATCGACGTCCGTTGCTTTGGCGATGTTGATGTAGGCGCGGATCTGGAACGTGTTGGTTTCGTCCAAGAGCTTGATGTTGATCTTGCCGTCGGGGTTGTGCAGCGCGTCGTCACGGACAAACAACTTGAAGATCTCGATGACAATGTCGCCATGGAAGAACCGGATGCCCTTGAGCCAGTACTGGTTAACGAGCTCGTAGCCGAGCTCTTCGATGAACTGAAGGAACGAGTCCTTGCGCGAGTCGGCGTCCTCCTCCACAACCATGTCGACGTCCGAGTCCTTGACAATCGTGTGCGTATGGACAAGCGTACTCTCGTACACCGTCTGGGCGGAACACGCCTGGTTCTTGCCGGCAATGGGGATGTCCAGGATCTGGAGCGTCCAGGTCCGGGATGTGTCTTCGCCCGCAAAAAGACGATCAACAGCAGACTTGTTGTCTGCACTGACGGGTCGGGTGAGGTCGAGCGCGTTGTCTGTCCATGTGGTGATGCATTTCATGTAGTACTGTTCGATCTGGTTGACCTTGCCAGGCTCGAGCTTGGGCTTGAACACATGGTGTGGCCGTGTGACAAGCGTATACGTGCCGATGGGCTGTGGAGACGTGAGTCCAGTGAGTGCCTGGAGCGTGGAGATCGTCTGGATATACTTGGAATGGGGGATTGACGAGACTAGTGAGAGCTGGTGCACCATCTTGTCGATGTATTTTTTCTACAAAATGAATATGAATATGAATATATTGAAAACCAGTTATGAATATCAATTATTAATGTTTCTTTCTTTCTTTCTTTCTTTCTTTCTTTCTTTCTTACTGCTCTTCCTCTTCTCTCTCCTCTTCTTTCTGTTCTTCCTTCTTTCTCATCTTTCTTTCTCTTCTTTCTTCCTTCTCTTCGTTCTCTACTGTTCTTTCTTTTCATCTACCGTTTCCTCAGTGAATGCCACAACAATGTACCCGATCAACACTGCGTTGGCCATCAATGCAGCCACACCGCCGCTCACTATCGCATTGTTGCTGAACATGTATTGGCACGCAAAGAAGGTGACGAGGGGCAACGTGATCATCGCCCCGGTGAAAAACACCAATTTCTGCACCACCGACCTGCTGTTAGTACCGTTGTTGTTGCTGAAAGTCGTTGTCTCCAGCATCAATACCAAACAGCGCTTTCTTCGCTTCTTCGTGGACGTACCTGGGAATATCTGCTGGCATGTTTGCTTGTCTTTTTGTAGTGCACCAACGTTTTTTTCATCAACGAAAAACTATCCTCCTTCTCCGTCTCCTTATCATGAAGCTCGTTTCCGTCCTTGCGCTTGCTGCCTCCGCCGCGGCGTTCGCCGATACCGGAGCCTTCTACTCGCTGGACCCATTGCCAGGCTCGTTTGACTACATAACAAGCGCTTCCGCCGTCTCGCTTGCTGTCCAGCGCTTCACCAAGGCCCGGTGTGGTGCGGGCCAACTGCTCGTCATCTATCGTGTTCTGGACATACACCTGCTCCAGTTGCCTCAGGAAGGTACCCATATCGAGCACGTCCACTACGACTCGCCCCACGACCTTGATTTGGCGGTTGACGAGTCGTGTTCCGGTGCGCTTGTCAGAATCGTGGACGTCGACGCTCCAGAAACAATTGTGTTTGGCAGCGAAGCGTTCATCGTCCAGGAAAAGCCACATTTCCGTAACCTCAAGCAGTACATTCAGGACGCAGTGTACGAGAACCTCCAGTTCGACAGACACTCGAACTGGAAGAGAGCTGTGGATGAAGAAATAGATGAACAGGCGGTGTTTGATGAGATCGAGCAGGATTTCAGGGACGCAGAGTCGTTTATTGCCAAGGAGGGCGACAGTGAGGTGACTGTGCTTGCTGCTGCTGCTGCTTCTGGTGGCGCTGCTGCTTCTCCTTCGGCCTCGGCTTCCAACAACAACTTGTTTAACAAGTACCAGTACTTCACGCCTGGGATTTGGCTGGCGATTCTTGTTTCTGCATTCTTGCTCTCGATCTTGTACGTTGCGGTGTCGTGGGTCTCCTCCATCGAGATCACGTACAGTGCGTTCGAGAAACAGATCGACTACCAAAAGAAGACAGAATAGTTGCTTATTTCTATAGATTAGTATATGTACGGCACGATCTTGTACGGAACCAACTGCTCGTATTGCTCCCAGTGTTTGCCGTACTTGGCACGACACTTGGCCTCGTCTCTGGTCTGGCGATGCACCAACAACACGCCAAAGTACACGGCGTAGAAGTACGTCAACGGTGTCCTGAACCCTGTGGGAAGACACCATGAAACACCAATGAGCCAGTCGCCAAAGTAGTTGATGTGCTGCGACTTGCCCCACCAGCCGTCGCAGAGCAACCGCGAGCCCGTGTTGGTCTTGATGCTCTTCAACTTCAAGTGGTCCAACTTGCCGTGCCTGAACTCCGACTTCTGCTTGTTGGACGAGTTGAAGATGTAGTAGCCCACCAACATCAACACCACGATGAGAGAAACGTTGAGGTAGCCCAACTCCACCGTGTTTTCTGGAAGCGCAAGGTAGCGACACTGGAGTGAGTATGCCCACGGAACCCACGCCAAGTCGCCGAAACTCAACATGAATCCAAAGCCGTCGGTCGTGATATCCATCATGCTCAAGCATCCTTCTTCGTTGAGCACCCCGTCAAAGATATAGAAAGCCTGAAGCACGTTCATGAGCACCATGGAGTCGGTGACGCGGCCCTGGGTGTGGTACTGTTCGTGCGCACACGCCAAGTTGATGAGGAGCCACAACAACATGCCTGGTCTCAACTCACAGAACAACTTGATGTCCCACGATCCGATCCGGGGGTTCAATTCACGGCCGATGAACCAGTCGTACATGACATTGCCGGTGTTTCCGTTGATGGACAAGATTCTCTCGTTGGTTCCTGTGGCATTGGGCTTGGACAAGGGAACAAACGACGCCACGTAGACAAACACGGCGAGAAAGAACGAAAATAAGATGGTCGTCCATACCAACTGTAACTGGTGGTCGTAGATGAACTGAAGTTCTGGCAAGCGGTAGTCGGGCAGCACAGCAAGACGTGCAACCAAGATGGCGACAAGCATCGACGACATGGCCAAGCCGTTGATCTTGTAGTCCAACTTGGTGCCGTCTCTAAGAGCGATGCCGTGCATGTGTTTTCCGGGCAAAATGGCGTCGAGTGCCACCAAACCAAAAAACCAGGCGGCGTATATGCTCCAAACGTAGGGATCAAACGCAAGACGGCCGAATTCGGGCCATGACGACGGGATTTGGCTGGCGATGGCAGCGGTGTCAAGAGAGATGCCCTGAAGCGAGTACTTTTCGTTCGCGAGCCATGCAAAAACGGTCAAAAGCGCGGGAAGCCCAACTGTGATACCAATGGCTCCTGGAAGCCCACTGAATTCTCTGTGTGTGGTATGGGGATTGAGAGAAGACATGGTAGAATTGTCAACAATCTGTTGATGATTTATAAAAACGCGGAACGAGGAACGAGAACGAGAACGAGAACGGTACGAGAACGAGAACGAGAACGAGAACGAGAAGAAAAAGAAGAGAAAAACATGAAACAGTGAGATCAACAGAAAGAAGAAAAAAAGTGAGATGAATCGAAAGAAGAAAAAAGTGAGATGAATAGAAAGATTAAATGGACGTATCTTAGTGAGGATTCAATTGATTGAGTAGGTTGGCTATATATATATATACTATTGTGGTGGTATCATTACGTCAACAATAAGAGACAGATGTACAATCGTAGCAAAATATCTGTGGGAAAGTGTGGTAGAAAAAGAAGGTACCGCTACCAATCCTGGAAAAAGAAGGTACCGCTGCCAATACGGGAA
Organism: Teunomyces atbi; assembly: GCA_030574975.1. Taxonomy (NCBI): domain Eukaryota; kingdom Fungi; phylum Ascomycota; class Pichiomycetes; order Serinales; family Debaryomycetaceae; genus Teunomyces; species Teunomyces atbi. The sequence goes on along the minus strand of JAJMFW010000060.1, from coordinate 20,118 downwards.
AAAGACCGGCGTCCGAGAGTTAATTCTGGTGTGAAACAGCAGGGTCTGAAGAGGCAATCGGTCAAAACATTCCAGGACCCAGTGGATTATGGGCGTCAAGCCTGGCGCTTTTTCACGTGCCGGTGAGCGGTAGTTAGAGCTATTGTTAGAGTTGTATTGTAATTTTAAGGTTGATGGCCTTAACTCCGACCGATCTCTCGGGGCTCCCTCGCTTCTTTGTCTGGAGACGGCATCAAATACTGTGCCGAGAAATGTGGTAGCCCAACCCACTGGTCACCACCGTCCCCACATTCTTAGTGTCTTCCCCGGTGGAGTGATCGTTGCACTATACAACCGGTGTCTGGAATCGGTCAAGCAATCACGGTTCAAAAACGGTGTTGTCGAGTGATGTTTGGCAATTCTTCCTATTTAGGAAAGCAAATTACTCGCATGTTAATTACACGCGTTTTCCGATCTGAGAATCGTCTGCCTGTTGCAGGCGCAGGCAACGCCGGTGTTTCGCTACGTGGCCAGCCATTCCAGACCCCTTCCAGTTTCACATTCTCTCTCTACCCTCTGGTACAAAAACTTCCCATGACTTAAACGCACCACTTCTTACCTTATTCACTTCTCGCTCTAGCACTGTATCCTGGTCAACCAGTGGCACCATAGCCCCCACGGTTCCCCTCCTCTCTACAATGTCTTCCACTACAACCACAAAAGTGTCTATTATTTTTACCTTTTCTAAAATATCTTAAAGACTGTATACTTATCTTGCTATCTCGTCTAAAACAAAGGTTGCACAATAGTGAATTTTTTTTGAAATGCTCGCTCAGCTCCCATTTATTAAATTTCATCTCGCCCGCTTTCCTCTTCCAACTCTTTTTACCACCATTCCCACGCCACATCCTTTTCGTTTCGTTCCTTCTTTTTTAACCTGTTCATCTCCGTCTCCTTTCAGTCCCGGTCCATAAACAGCTCAGATTCTTCGCCACAAACCTCCACCCACAACTTACCTCCCTTTTCCTACCACCGGCTCTTCTTTTTTTTCGTCCTTCTTCTTTTTCCTCTTCATTAGGAACATTTCCGCCAGATGCATCCCGATACTTTGGCCGTAGACACCCGTTACGAACCAATTTATCTCCAGATGTCTGACTACCCCGAAAACTCTACCAATACCGCTCCCGAAAACGAGTACCAGAACGTCATCTACAACCAGTTCCCACCACTGTTTTCGCCGCAGGTATCGTACGGGTTTGACGCGGCAGCCGCGGCGTCGGCCACGGCCTCGGCCCCACCCATTCTCCAGCACCAACCCGCGTACGCCTCGCATCAGCCCGGCGTCTCGTCAGGAAGATCGTCGGTGCTGCTGACGTCGTCGCTCGCCGCGGCAGCCGCGACGGCGGCCGCCGCAGCCTCTGCCAATAATAGTCCGCCGCAGAAGAAGAAACGCGGCCGGCCCCCAAAGCCGAGCTCGCTCACCACCAAAATCACCACCACCTTAAACATCAATGTGTCGCCCATGAGCTCCAGCAGCCCCACGGCCGAGTCTCAGTCCAATCAGATTGTGAAACAGGGCGTGCCGGACTTTTTCAAGCCGTTGATGAAGGTCTCGCCCACCATTCGCGGCAAGAGAAAGCGCAAGAATACCCTGGCACACCCGTCACCCTCTAAGAAGAAGACTCACCACATACCTGTAGGCCTTGGGATGTCGCCAGTGACATCCGTCATCAACGACGGCGCCTTCACGACCCCGTACCAGATGAACTCAAAGACTATGGACAACATCTCGATGATCACCAGTTCAAACGAGTCCCAGCCGAACATCAACAACGCTAGCGGCTTCTACAGTACTCCTCCGTCGTCTGCTGCGAAAAACACGTTCCCCAGCTACCTCGCCACGCCCCAGTTGGAGTCCGACGCCAAACTCTCGTTTGCTACGCCCAGCAGCTCCTTCAAGGCATACACGCCTGGCTTGACAGTGAACCACGCCTCTCCCACACCAGGATCGGCTGCCAGCAGTAAGAACTTGTTGCCTCCGGTGTCGTTGGTCTCCAACTCGCCTTCCAAATCGACTGTGTCAAAGAAACAGGAGTCTTCCGACTTTCTGTTGAGCATAACCGTCGATGATCTGGGCAAAGCAGTGTTGTCAAGCGACTTCTTAGCCTCTTCCAAGCCCAAGTTGACCCATTCCAAGACCACGATTGGCATTGAAAGCCAGTTGCCTGACAAGGGCCCAGCCCTCAGGAGACACAATTCAGACACTTCAGGTGTGTTGTCGATGAGCCAGTCGTCCTCGCAGAACCAGGTCTTGTTTTCTATCAACGAGGCGTCATCCATCAACAAGAACAATACCAGCAGCAGTAACTCCCAGAGTCAGCCGGTACTGTCCAGCAATGGAGGGGTGTTACCTGAAACACCCAACTTTAAGGAAAACTACATGTATTGTTCCACGGGACTCACACCGAACGTGAGCTTGCCGTTCAACTTGACTCCTCAGTTCAACTCGATGATGTACTCGATGATGAACATCAACTCTCCTATGAAAAAGGGCGTAAACAGTCAGCAGTTTATAATGAATCAGGAATTCTTTGTGAATGGATCCCAGGACGACACGCAGCAGCAGCCGCTGCTGCTGCTTCTGTCCCTGCAAGACGACTTTTACAACACACTGCAACAACAAGCGCCTCAATTCAATGAAACTATCCAGATGACCGACTTGATGGGCATGAGCTCGTCAGAAATCCAACAGAAACCTCACCACCCATCGCATCAAAGGCAATCATCTTCAAACTACGATTCGGGTGATGCCAGATTAGCATTAAAGAAAATCATCCACGTTAAGAAAAACTAAATCTCTCCTCTCATACAGACAGCCACGCTGTGTCTATGTTTTACCTGCCTTATTTATACCAGATCAATCCTTGATTCTAAGGTCTCCGCAGATGCAGATAATAAGTCCCACCCACGACGACTTACCTCCTTTTTTTTATTCATTTCCCATCGTTACCGAAATATTGACACTATTTATATATCTCCCTATCTTTCTTTCTCTTGTTGTCTATCATCTACTATATGTCATTTATACCAGCTTGTGCGTAGTTTTGAGACTGTGTGTGTATTTTTCGGTCTGAAAATTTTTGAAGAAAAAAAATTGGCATGATTCTTTTTTAGAACTCACACGACTTTCATCACCAATGTGAAAAATTTTTCAAATCGTATAAATGGCAAGGCATTTCTTCCATACTAAATTTTTTTCTTCCCTTAGTTGTTGATAACATAAAAAAATGTCTCACAGAAAGTACGAAGCACCACGTCACGGTCACTTAGGTTTCTTGCCAAGAAAGAGAGCTGCCAAGCACCAAGGTAGAGTTAAGTCCTTCCCAAAGGATGTCAAGTCTAAGCCAGTTGCTTTGACCGCTTTCTTGGGTTACAAGGCCGGTATGACCACCATCGTCAGAGACTTGGACCGTCCAGGTTCTAAGATGCACAAGCGTGAAGTCGTTGAAGCTGCTACCGTTGTCGACACTCCACCATTGGTTGTTGTTGGTGTCGTTGGTTACGTCGAAACCCCAAGAGGTTTGAGATCTTTGACCACCGTTTGGGCTGAACACTTGTCTGAAGAAGTCAAGAGAAGATTCTACAAGAACTGGTACAAGTCCAAGAAAAAGGCTTTCACCAAGTACTCTGCTAAGTACGCTCAAGATGGTGCTCAAGTCGAAAGAGAATTGGCTAGAATCAAGAAGTACGCTTCCGTCGTCCGTGTCTTGACTCACACCCAAATCAAGAAGACCCCATTGTCTCAAAAGAAGGCTCACTTGGCTGAAATCCAAGTTAACGGTGGTTCTATCTCTGACAAGGTTGACTGGGCCAGAGAACACTTTGAAAAGACTGTCTCTGTCGACTCTGTCATTGAACAAGATGAAATGATTGACGTCATTGCCGTTACCAAGGGTCACGGTTTCGAAGGTGTTACCCACAGATGGGGTACCAAGAAGTTGCCAAGAAAGACCCACAGAGGTTTGAGAAAGGTTGCTTGTATTGGTGCTTGGCATCCAGCTAATGTTGAATGGACTGTCGCTCGTGCTGGTCAAAACGGTTACCACCACAGAACTTCCATCAACCACAAGGTCTACAGAGTTGGTTCTGGTGCTGACGAATCTAACGGTGCTACCGAATTTGACAGAACCAAGAAGACCATCAACCCAATGGGTGGTTTCGTTAGATACGGTAACGTCAAGAACGACTTCGTCTTGTTGAAGGGTTCTATCCCAGGTACCAAGAAGAGAGTTGTCACCTTGAGAAAGTCTTTGTACGTTGACACCTCTAGAAGAGCCACCGAAAAGGTTAACTTGAAGTGGATCGACACTGCTTCTAAGTTCGGTAAGGGTAGATTCCAAACCCCAGCTGAAAAGCACGCTTTCATGGGTACCTTGAAGAAGGACTTGCAATAAATAAGTTAGTTCTTGTTTGTTGAAAGCGTTAGGATAACTATGTATATATAGAACTGTCTCTTGACTATACACGATTATCTTTTTAAAGTGACGATTTGTAGCAGCGGTGAAAAATTTAGGCACCGATTCTGTACTCTTTTTTTTCTGTGAGTCTCATTTGAAAAATCTCTTCTCATCTCATCTCCAACTGCCGAAGATGTCTGCTAGTAGACAAAGAGTACCACAGGCACGCAGTGCTACCTTGCCGTCTCAGACCACGCCAGAGCAACGGTACTGGAGAGGATACACGAACCCGCAATTAATCAAAGAAAACCATCCGATCAACCATATCCACTTCAACCCGGTATCGCCCAATGATTTCGCCATCACATCGTCCACCCGGATCCAGATCTTCCTGTCCAAGACCAGGCAGGTGATAAAGACGTTCAGTAGATTCAAGGACATTGTGTACTCTGGTGAGTTCAGATACGACGGAAAGTTATTGGTAGCCTCCGATGCCACCGGTCTCGTTTCCATCTACGACAGCTACCAGCCACGTAACTTGTTGGTCAGCTTGAACCCATCCACGCATCCTACCCATGTGGCCAAGTTCCACTCCACTATTGGGAACCAGTTGATTACCGGTTCCGACGACAGAATCGTTCGTTTATACGATATCTCACAGACCACTAAGGGTCCTATTCTCGAATTCGACGACTCGTACCACGGTGACTATATCAGAAGTGCCAGCTTCATTCCTGGCAACCCTAACTTGATCTCTACCGGTTGTTACGACGGGGTTGTACGTATCTTTGACACAAGAGAATCGTCGACGCACAACCAGCAGTTGGTCGCTCAATTCAACCACCATAATCCCGTGGAAGATGTTCTTGCCATTTCTGCCACGACATTGGCCAGTGCTGGTGGACCCCAGGTCAAGATATGGGACTTGGCCAGAGGATCACAGATCCACGTCTTGAACAATTTCACCAAAACGGCTACAACTTTACACGATACCGGCGACCGTGGGCTCTTGGTCGGGTCCTTGGACGGCCACGTCAAGATCTTTGACTACACCACGTCCAATTGGGACGTCAAGTTTGGCTGGAAGTTCGGTAGCGGTGGTGTTTTGAGCTGTGCCGTTTCGCCTGGCTCCAACAACCACAAGCATTTCGTCACCGGGTTAACTTCGGGATTAATCTCCATCCGTACCAGAAAGACTGAGCCAAAGGTGCAGCAGGGAGTGAAGGAAGAGAAATCCAATGCATACAACAGAATGATGAAGGGAAGAGACTATAAAGGAGAAGAAGAACATCGCATAATCCACTTGAGCACCGCACAAACCAAAAAGTTGAAGCAGTTTGAAAGGCACTTGAATGCCTTCAGATGGACCGAGGCCTTGGACAGTGCTTTTGCGTCGGGTTTACCTAAGGAACACACCATCACTGTGTTGAACGAGTTGAAAAAGAGAGGTAAGATCAGAATCTCGTTATACGGAAGAGACGAGATATCGTTGTTGCCTATCCTACAATGGTTTATCAAAAACTTGGAAGACGTCAGATCTGTCAACTTGATTTGTGACTATGTTGCTGTTATCTTGGAGATGTACGGCTCGTTGATGGACAAGAGTGTGGTATTGGAAGAATGTTTCGCCAACTTATTGAAAAAGATCAACGTGGAGGTCAAAAAGTGCCGTGAAGCCAACGAAATCGCTGGCATGTTGGAGTTGTTAACCGTATAGTGTAATATAGTGTAAGATTTACCATCGTCTCCGTTTCTTCCTGCCTTTCTTCTCCTTTTCCTGGACCATTTTGGTCTCGACTACTTGTCGACACCCGTCACTGCAGAACCACTTAAGTTTGCCGGTGGTATACTTGAGTGCCTCGACCCTATTTAGTAAACCCACGCACTTGTAGTGAAACCACTCACCATTCGGACACGATTCTTCGTTGTCACACGCTATCATGTCTCCAAACGACCCTTGCTTGCAGAAACAATACTTGTTGGTATCCTCTTCAGGTTCCACTGCGGTTACCGGAGCCTCGAACTCGACTGCTACCTTTTTGAGTCTTTGTTTGTCTTTGATTTTCTTCTTGTAGATTGGTCGTTGAGGTGTCTTGGTAATCTTTGGCTTCGATTTGGGGAGTTTCAATACAAGCTTGATTCCTGACAGTACAGTGGCCTTCTTTCGGCCATGTTTCTTAATTGCAAGCTCTGCTTCTTTCTGAGACGCGAGAGGATTTAACTTATAATGGTTTTCTAGTTGTTCACGTAGTTCGTTCTGTTTGGCGATGATTTCTTCGTCCTGGTTGATCTTGGTGTTCGCAATCTGCTGGAGGTGGCTGACTTCTTCGTTCAAACAAAGCTTATGGGTCAAGAGCTGGTTATTCAAGGCACGCGACTCTTGGAGTACTTCCCTCGAGTTGCGTCGTATGCCTTTCTTGAGAGCCACGATCCTGGCAAAGTCGGGTCCAGCACCAGTCTGGATATCCAATAAGATCTGGTTCAACTCGTCACGTTGTTTTTGTATAGATATGTTGATTGACTGTACAAGCCATAGCAGTCGTATCACATCACACGGTAAATGGTCTACCGTCGATATGAACGAGTTGTTGATCGAAGATACCATGGACATGGACATTGTTTAGTGAGAATAAATAAAAATATAAATTTTAAAACATCGGGACCTCAACATTTAAGAAAAGGGTCCTTTTCCTATCAAAAAGAATCGCTATTCATGCCTTTTAAAAAGAGGAAATATCTCCAAATTAAGTTACTGGTAGTAACCCTCAATTAATATTCTTTATTTCTTCAAACTCACCTTCATTTTTATTGTTATATTTCAATAATTGACAATTCTTTTAGATTTTAGACTAAAGATCCAGCGGTACGAAAAAAATCTTATTTAGCAACACCCAGGGTTCGCAACACATATACTAATTGATGCAAAAAACAGAATCAACATACCCGTATCAGCAGCACTAAAAACAGGCAAGAAGCATACACGGCTACTTCCAACATACACACAGCTGCCAGATAACTACTACATATTTTTTTCTTCATAACTTTACGGTGGATCCCGGAGACAATTTGCTCAGCTTTAGCATCAGTTCTTGGCACACAAAGGTTCCTAATTCATCTACTAAAGAATACGTATATATTCAGCCCTATCCCCGAGAAAAAGACACAAAGAATGGATCATTGGATTATACTCATTTTATTATGGTAGATACGTGTCCGTCAGAGAACAACTATGATGGACAGCACCTTGGGGCTCGGATCTCGGCGGTGTTTGTGATATTTGGTGTATCACTTCTAGGTTCCTTTTTTCCTATTTTGGCATCAAGGTGCAAATATATCCGTCTTCCCAGCTGGTGTTTCTTTGTCACTCGATACTTTGGGAGTGGAGTTATTGTGGCCACAGGATTCATTCACTTGTTAGCTGAAGCACACGCGGCACTCTCGAATCCATGTTTGGGTGGAGTCATGACTGAGTATCCTTGGACGGACGGGATAGCACTCATGGGAGTGTTTTTGATGTTCTTTATCGATATTGTTGCCCATAAACGTATCCAGGACCGTGTTAATGCTGATACGGACGGCCAAAATACAAAAGATGACGTCTCGGCGCTGGATTTCCGGCACTACCAACAGCTGTCAACCAATCTCGCGCCTATCACCCTCGAAAGCATCTATAGCCAGATTCTCAATGCGTTTGTATTGGAATTCGGGATCGTGTTCCATTCGGTGTTTGTGGGGCTTTCGCTTGCAATCGCAGGTGACGAGTTCAAGGCTCTATATATTGCCATTGCATTCCACCAGTTCTTTGAAGGCTTGGGTTTGGGCACCAGGTTCGCTACAACACCCTGGCCAGCAAATAAACCTTACATTCCCTGGGTCTTATCGTTGGCCTACAGTTTCACAACTCCGGTAGCGATAGCTATTGGAATCGGCGTGCGAAAGTCGTATCCTCCAGGCTCAAGAACCTCCTTGTTGGTGACAGGGGTGTTTGACTCGCTCTGTGGAGGGATCTTGATCTATAACAGTTTGGTCGAGCTCATGGCACACGACTTCATGCATTCCACCGAGTTTCTTCAGCCGGGAATGTCACGTATGCTCTGGGCATTCGTCTGTCTTACATTGGGAGCCTTTGCTATGGCATTGATTGGGAAATGGGCATAAATAGATAAATCAACATACTAATTTTATTAATGGATATTACAAAGAGTATCTGAAACCATGGTTTTCAAGATCGGTCAAACCCTTGAAACCATCCACCACAGCCCGCTGTGCCATTTCTGCAGTAATCTCACCCTGTTCGTTGTCTCTCTTTCTGTTTCTTGTAATCATCAAGACTCTGTAGGCCAAGGCAAGAGCCATGATTCCACAGTACGAGGTCAACAAACCTTCAATTCCGCTCTTATACTTGGGAGCCTCCTTAGCGTAGAAGATGTTTGAACCAACGATGTTACCGGCAGCGTAGAAGACAAACCAAATCCCGTTGGCGACCGTCTTCTTGGTGGAACCAGAGATGTTGGCATTCAACAAGATCCACGACAAGATAACTGGACCACCCACAAGGAACTGTAACCAGGCACAACCGACTAAGGCCCATCTGTGTTCCAATGGAACAACATGGATACCAATCAAGCCTGCGGTTGGAGGAACACAGATAAGGAACATGATGTATGTTCTGGCTGACTTGAACCTCAACGCAGCAAAACCAGCAAGGGCGACCAACACAAACTCAATGGCACCGGTAGGAAGTTGCAAGGCAGTGGCCTGGATCCCCGAGAAACCGAACCCTTTGATAAGAGCCGAAGCAAAGTTACTGGAACCACCGTTGATGACACCGCAAGCCAAACCAATCAAAGCAAGCATCCAGACCCCAATATCCAGGATAGCTTCAATGGCCTGGTACTTTTTGAATTTGGTGTCCTTGATACCCATATTATTGGAAGCGACTTGGCTGATGACAATGGCCTTTTCTTCTTCTGTGAGGAATTTGGCCTTTTCGGGCGAGTCAGGACACAACCAAGTGAACACGAGCGACCAGGCAAAGTTCAATAACCCAATGACCAAGAAAATGAGTTTCCAAGGCTTCAAGGCCGAGTTATGGGCATGGCCCAAAGCAAAGCCCAACAAAGCACCAACCATTGTTGCCACCCCGTTAAAGGAAAGGAAAATACACATACGAAGAGGCTGGTCTTCGACCTTGTAGAAAAGGGAGTTGATGGTCATACAAGCAGGCGAGATTGCTGCCTCGAAACAACCCAAGATAAACCGAATGACAAGCGCACCACCATAGTTGCTCAAGCCAACGTGGCCGATAAGAATAATGGACCAACTGAACAACATGGCACCGATATACTTGCCAACAGGCACCTTTTGGATAATCATGTTACCAGGCATCGCCCAGAACAAGTAGCCAAAATTGAAAATGGCTGCGACCCACGAGTATCTCTGGCCCGTCAAGTCCAAGTCTTCTTTCAACGAGTATGCCAGGGCGTAGTTCAACGACAACTTATCCAAGAATTGTAAAGTGTACGTGACACATAGGAGCGGCACGATTCTCCAGTCGAGCTTGCGTAATATTCTTCTGTACTGAATCTCTTGTTCTTCCAACGAGATATCCAACGCTTTCTCGTACAACTCGAAACCAATCACGCCGTCCTCGACTTCTTCGAGGATGGGTGATTTGATGGGATAAATCCCTGGTTTCTTGGTGTTTTCGAGCGACGTGGACGATGTGTATGAATCCACTTCTACTTTGCTTTCTAGTTTGTCAGTCATGGTATGATTGTGGTATAAAACAATTGAAATGGTCTCTTGCTTATATACCCCGTCAATTACCTCATCTCCTTCAATTGCCCCCCCACACCAAATTTCAAATCAAAGTAGATTTCGTGCATAATGTACGTTCGAACGGGCCAGATGCGAAAGTTTCCGCATTGCTTCTCTTTATCTCCCCTCAATTAATTACACATCAAGCGGAATTTCCCCTGGGGCTCAAGTGTGATTGGGTACCGTTTGAGGCAATCGCCGCATGCTGTCTCCCAATCAGGAAATCTTTTTTTTTATTCTCTCTCCATTTGTCAAATTCCATGCCGGAAAAAATAAATTCCTTATCTACTACTTGGTAATTACGTCTATGTACATTATCTATTTACATTATCTATTTACATTATCTATAGTACATGCACCACAACCATCCGTATATTTTTTTAGTCTGACGCTCAGATCGTTTATCGGTACTCAAAGATCAACATATCTTCAACGGGATCAACACGTACAAGCCTGACCCGGTCGGGGTCGAGTTTCTGCCCAATCTGGACATGGCCTGCACTGAGTTGCTCCAACAACTTGGTGCTCATCTCCAACTGCGCCCGCATATGGTTATGGCCCACAACTTCAACTGCTGCATGGCTCGATGTCCACGAAGTCACAGCAAGCGTAAAGCGGATCCGGTCCGCATCTGGAATCTCCGGTTCCACCCGTAGATACTCTTGAAAAAAGTATCCTTCCCAGAACTTTAGCGAAAACCGTTGAACCCCGTTTCGGATAACGGCCATGTTCTGCATGTGGTTACCGATAAACTGCAACTTATCGTCTTCAATACGTCGGAGCTCGCCTCCCTTCAACAAATGCTCTTCGAACTTCCATTGGTTCACCGCATCAACATACCGTCTGAGCGGCGAGGTGACGTTGGTGTACACCTCAAGCCCCAACAGCTCATGTTTCCGTGGCACCGACTGATACTTGGCCCCACTGAGAAACTGAATAATACTGCTCGTATCGCTCTTGCTGGGTGCACCGCCGCCGCCTCCGGCACCGGCCATCAACTCACTTATCTTTCTCTTGATATCTTCATGCAAGTTCATATCTTGTGTCCGATAAATTATCCCGATATCGTTATCTCTCGCATACTTGGCACTGCTGTAGTTGGCAAATATCATGAAGGTCGACACCAAAAGCTGCGACTTTTGCACCCAGCTCTCTTGCTTACACGGACTCACCACGATCTTGGTCCGGCTACCCTGCGGCACAAGCTCGTAGCCTTCGTCAGTGACCTGAAACTTGCTACGCCCGGCAACTTCGCCTTGCTTAATAACCTTGATACTCGACTTGTTGCTCTCGATATTGAGCCCATGTCCGACCGTCACCCGGATATTCTCCAAGATCGTGGCCAAACCATACAACTTGTACAAGTTTGTGAAATGCTCATCGGTGCTCTGTCCTTCTGAAAACCGCTCTATTCGTTCGGCGTCGTTCAACAACTTATCAACATGGTTATACGTGTAGTTTTGAGGGAAGTTGCGGGCTATCCCAGCCTTGATCCGGATGCTCGAGTTGACCTGCTCCAAAATCCGTTCCAGCAACTGCTTCAGCGGCGTGAAGTCGCCCTGCAACATATACGCATCAAGATCGCGCTTGTCCACCTCGTACTGAACCACAAACGTTCTTGTTTCCTGCGCATCGACCCCTAAACCTGCCAATTTGGACACAGTTTGGGGGAACATCATCAGTGGACCTTCGGGGAAATAAGTGGTGCTGGCTCGATTGAGCGCAATTGAACTAAGGGTCGATTCGGGACGAATGAATGACGTTGGATGCGCCACATGCACGCTAACAACGTACTTGCCGTCCTTCGTATGAAGTGAAATCCCATCGTCGATCTCATGGGCATCGGCCGAGTCGATGCAATAAACAGGGACTTGTCCGAAATCCTCTCTGACAGAAGCCAAGGGATCACTCTCAAAGAAATCCTCGGGTCCCGAACCCACCTCATCGATATACTTGTAATACTCTTCGCTCAAGTCGGCCATAACGCTTATACTGCGGCCCGGAAGCGAAAGAGAAGTGGACCATACGCCTGGATTCTCAATATCGTCACTCCTGCTAAGCGCACAAACCAAGTTGTATGCCTGTGCTTTTGAGTAGTCGTAGACAAACTTGCCCGTCTCTCCATCAAGCATACGTATGATCGAGACCAACAATGCTTCCATTGCATGGTCGTGCGTGAAGTTTCCGGCGACGTAGTCCTTCATCAACAGGATCAAGTCTTGGTAGTACAAAGGTTTTTCAGCCGTTTTGCCCTGGGTGACTGCATGATAGTACTTGACAAACTGCTTGATTCCCCCTTCGTGCTTGTAGTACTTGATGACGCGGTTGATGAGATCGACTCGATCAATGGGGAAGATCGTAACACTGATGGGTGGAAACAAGGCAGAGTTTTTATCAATATTCCAAAGTCTCGACTGTTTCCGGAGAGAAAGAATCAACGCCAAAAAGGTTGAGATCGGATGTGATTCCTTTTCGAAGTCAAACGGAAGCAGAAGAGACTTTCCAAGATACGATACCTCGCTGCTCTTGGGCTGCTGCAACGCACTGAAATCGGTATGTTTCAAGTAGTACAAGATCTCAAAGAGCGAGATTGTCCGTGGACTATTGATGGTATCGCCATTGGCATCGTATTGGAGCAAGCGGTGGAGAACCTCCAACTTGGCGTTGACGGCTGAAAGTTCACTAAATGCTGCAATCGAGGCATGGGTAAGGCCTGGTGAATAGTAGTGGCGAGCAGCCATCGGTACCTGATAAGTATTGATATCTGAATTGGTCAACAACTGCGATGCGGCCTGTGAAACCACGAAACTATCGACGTCGCCCAAGCTTTCGAGTTTGGTATCGGACTTGGTTCTGATTTTCTGGAGCTCCAGGGGTAAGGACTCGATCGACTTGGACGATGTGTAGTCGGGGATCCCAATAGGAGCGATGTCAAGGTGTTTCTTTTCAAGCTGAACAAAGCTCTGAAGCACGGCGTGGTATTTCTGCGGCACCACGCCAGGAATACGTATACGGATCATGTGCTTCGATCCAAACGTGACCTCCCCTGTGTTGTTAACAAACGTGTACGTTGGAGTCGTGAAGTTATCGGCGATGGAGACCACAAGATGGAGATCGACATTGTCTTCGTGGAGAGTGACCAAGTCGCCCACTGCGATGGTATTATTGAGCTCGAGCGGCGAGATGTGTGCGTTTCTGATGGACTCAATAATGCCGTCCTTAAGTTGATCGAGTTGTGCTGGGTTTTGGCAGATCTGCTTGACGTCTTCATGCCATCGCAGCGATGGTTCACGAAACCGTTTGAGCATACGGTTCTTGGCATCGTGCGAGATCTGCGTGAATAACGTGTGGTTGGCAAGTGCAAGGTTCAAGCCCGAGTTGGCAAGATCAACGTGGCCCTGTGCCCGGCGGTACTCAGTCCCAGTCTTCTTAAGCAAGTCCCGTGTGGCAGAAACCGCTTCATCCTTCTTGCTTGTCGGTAACTTGAAGTCAAAGCTGGCGTCCTTGCGACAGAGCGATCGCGGTATCAAGTTTTCACGCAGTGTTCTGGAGCGATACCGCACCTGCGGCACCTTTCGTCCCCTTAGCATTGCGATGGATTTTGTAGACGTAGATTTTCGATCGCATTTTGATGCGCGTTACTATTTCCAATTTCTAGAAGCTAAACAAACAAACAAACACTTAATGAAGGTCGAGGAGTTGATCATCGACGGGTTCAAGTCGTACGCTACACGTACAGTCATTTCAGGCTGGGACCATCTGTTCAACGCCATCACGGGCTTGAATGGGTCGGGGAAATCCAATATCTTGGATGCCATCTGTTTTGTCCTAGGAATCGCGTCGATGACCACCGTCAGAGCATCGAACTTGCAGGACTTGATCTACAAAAGAGGCCAGGCGGGCGTGACGAAAGCAAGTGTTACCATTGTGTTCAACAACAACGAAATCTCCAAGTCGCCCATTGGCTTTGAATCCTGTCCCACCATCAGTGTCACCAGACAGATCATCTTGGGTGGCTCCTCCAAGTACTTGATCAATGGCCACAAGGCACAACAACAAACGGTACTCAACTTGTTCCAGTCCGTCCAGCTCAATATCAACAACCCTAACTTCTTGATTATGCAGGGAAAGATCACCAAAGTCCTCAACATGAAACCTTTGGAAATCTTATCCCTCATTGAAGAAGCAGCAGGCACCAGAACCTTTGAAGAACGTAAAGACAAGGCCCAGAAAACAATGGCCAAGAAAGAAGCTAAATTGACAGAGATTCGGAACCTCTTGAAGGAAGAGATCGACCCCAAACTTGACAAGCTCCGTAAGGAAAAACGCAACTTTTTGGAATTCCAACAAACCCAGATCGACTTGGAAAAGTTATCAAGAATAGTGGCAGCCCACGACTACGTTAAACTTTCTAAACACTTCGACAACCACTCCAAATTCTTGAATGAACACGAAGCAAAGTTGGCCGAGTTCAATCACGAAATCGACAAATTGAACTTGGAGATAACCAGCTTGAACGAAGATTTGGACCAAGTAAAACGCCAGAGAGAAGCAGAAATGACCAACGACAGTAAACTCAAGGAATTAGAACAAAGAGAAGTTCAGCTTTCCAACGAAATCACCCGTTTAAGTACGTCCAGAGATATTGCTATAGAAAATTTCAAGGACGAAACCGCTAACAAGCAACGCCACCAGGACCAGATACAAGAAATCAAACAAAACTTGGAAAATAACCTTGAAAAATACAACGACTACGAGTTGAGGTTCAATAAAACTACACAAGAAATGGCTCAATTGAAAGACGAATTCAGCAAAAAGGAAGAATTACTCTCCTCTTTATCTACAGGGGTTTCATCTACAGGTAATGTAAACACTGGTTACACTTCCCAGCTCAATGGAGTCAAAGAAAAACTTAATTCAGCACAAACGTTCATTAAAACTTCGAACTTAAAGATCACCCATTTGACCAAACAAATCAAGGACGACGAGATCAAATTAAAGAATGCCAGGACTGAGAATGAAGGTTTATTGACTGACGTAGCAAGTTACAAGGCAGAGATCAACAAGAAACAGAACGAAATTAACTCAAAGCTTGGCTTTGATCCTGCCAGAGTTGCCGAGTTGAGAGACCAAGAGTCCAATTTGGTGAGTCAGTCTAACAAATTACAAAACGAGTTAAACTACTTGGAAAGAGATATTGGAAATATTAAATTCAACTACTCAAGACCATCTTCAAATTTCAAGGATGCACTGGTGAGAGGTATCGCTGCACAGTTGTTCGATTTACCACAGACATCCAACAACAAGGCTTTAGCACTTCAGGTATGTGCTGGTAATAGATTGTACAATGTTATTGTTGACAATTCAGAAGTTGCCTCCCAACTCTTGGAGCATGGGCAATTGAAAAGAAGAGTAACAATTATACCGTTGGACAAGATAAATTCTCGTTCCATAAACCCACAGGTAACCAACTATGCCAAACAACTCACTCCAAACAAGGTTGAATTGGCGTTGAATTTGATCAATTTCGAGAGTGAATTAATGAAGGCAATGGAATATATCTTTGGAACAACTTTTATTTGCGATGACCCACAGACGGCCAAGACCATTACCTTTGATCCCAAGATTAAGTCAAGATCTATTACATTGGAGGGTGATATTTATGATCCGGAAGGAAACCTTTCCGGTGGATCGAGAAAGAATAATACGTCCATACTTCTCAAGATCCAACAGTTTAACTTGTTGTCGAAAAAGTTATCTGTGATAGAGATTGACTTACAGAAGGTGAGACAGGATCTTCATCAGATGGAATCCTTGATCAGCAGTACCAAGAGCTTGCAAAACGAGATCGAGTTAAAGAAATATGAGCTTTCTTTATTGGAGAAGAAATTAGAGAAAAATCCTTCTTCGATAATCTTGAAACAGAATCAAGAGAACGAGGCTGAAATTGTCAATCTTACGGAGAGAATAGCGACAGAGACGCAAAACTGTAAGCAGTTTGAAATCGAAATACAGGCTATCGAGAAGGATATTAAGGAGTTCACCAGTGACAAGGGTTCAAAGTTAAATGATTTGAAGAAAGAAATTGCAAAGATGAAGAAGCAGGTAAGTGACAAGCAGCGTGAGTTGGATAACCAGACCGACAAATTCCAGTCAATCCAGATTGAAAATGATCAACAAAAGTCAGAAGTAGCCAACTTGCAAGATGCATTGGAAGCAAGCGAGCTGTTGATTAGAGAATTTGAAAGGAAGAATGAGGAGTCGAATATGAAGATTCAACAGTTGAGCGAGCAGCATGCTATTGCCAAAGTTGAGTTAGAAGAAGAGAGGGCGAACATCTTGGGTTTGGACGAAGAAATCAACGAGTTGATCAAGATCATTAAGTCCAAGAATGAAGCAGTGAGTCATACTAAGCTCAATATTCAGAAGATGACCCATGAACTTGAAAAGTCATCAGGAATAACGAGAAGCTTGAAGAGCCAGCTCGACGAAATTATCAGTGAGCATAGTTGGGTTACAGATACAAATGTGGTTGACAACTTGGTACAGCAGTATCCAAATATCAATTTAGAAGAGAGTCACGGACAGTTGGCTGTGCTTCAAGAGAAATTCCAGAATATGAAGCGGAAAGTGAATATTAATATTATGAGTATGATTGATAATGTCGAGAAGAAGGAAGCGTCGTTGAAGCAGATGGTGAGAACAATCGAAAAGGACAAGAGTAAGATTGTCAATACGATCGACAAGCTTAACGGGTACAAGCGGGAAACGTTGAACAGCACGTATCAGAAGGTTTCGGTTGATTTCGGGCAAATCTTTGCAGATCTTTTGCCTGGATCTTTTGCCAAGTTGGTGCCAGTTAATATGTTGGATGTTACCAAGGGATTGGAGGTGAAAGTGAAGCTAGGAGCGGTGTGGAAGGAGAGTTTGGTAGAGTTGTCTGGAGGACAGCGGTCATTGATTGCTCTTTCATTGATCATGGCGTTGTTGCAGTTCAAGCCCGCGCCGATGTATATCTTGGATGAAGTTGACGCCGCGTTGGACTTGTCACATACGCAGAACATCGGGCATTTGATCAAGACGCGATTTAAGGGGTCACAGTTTATTGTGGTTTCATTAAAGGAAGGTATGTTTACAAATGCGAACCGCGTATTTAGAACAAGGTTCCAGGACGGAACATCGGTTGTGTCCGTGATGTGATTTTACCAAAAGTTAGTTTGTAATTTTCAATTAAGATTTTTGCTTACTCCTTTTTCGGTGTTGTTATTACTTTTCTTTTTGCAGCTGTTTTTATGCTTTTTCTATATTGTTGACATTATATGTCGATCGATATTCAAATGGCGTCATACTGACCGAGTTCTGAAAACGGTGAATTCGTGGATGAACGTACATAGTAACACAAAGTAAGTGATTAGTAGGTTTTGCATGAATATGAATACGACAGAAAAAAGACGTGTCAAAGCATCCTGTCAAATTGACGACCGGAGAAATCTGCAGAAAATAAACGGTCTGTTCTTATCGTGTAAGCAAGTACCCAGACACTTTCTTAGTGTATTTGGACTGTAGCGTGTCTGTACCACCAAATCAGAAAAAAAATACATTCCGCAGTTTTTGTGTCGCTTTCTCCTTGATGCTATTTTGAAACGACATGGTGTTTTTGTTCCTGTATTTTGAATCAAGTATCAACAGAAAAATTTTATGTGGTGCACTAGATAGTAACCATACCTTTACAAAACGCACCAGCATTAGATACATAATATGACCCCGTACGCGTACGAGGAAGAGAAAACCAAAAAGGGGACGTCAGGCCTGATGCTAGCGAAGCTTATTATCATCATTCTAGCGGTGCTAGGTGTGTTTGGGGTGGTGCTGCAGGTGGTGTTTGGCAGCAGGATTGATGACGTTGCTAAATACACACCGGACTTTTCCCGAATGTCCAACGTCCAGTACTTTGATTTATCACACTACGATGGTTCTGCCAACGGCTGGCAGCACGATGAACGCGTGTTGTTCTGTGTGCCTCTCAGAGACGCGGCGGCCCACTTGCCGATGTTCTTTGGCCATATGAAGAACTTAACGTACCCACACAACTTGATTGACTTGGCGTTCTTGGTGTCTGATTCATCCGACGACACCATGGGCGTGTTAATGGAGCACTTGAACGAGATCCAGAGCGATCCCAATCCCGCAAGAAGATTTGGAGAAATCGAAATCTTTGAGAAGGATTTTGGCCAGGTCATTGGCCAGGGATTCTCAGACAGACACGGATTTGCGGCTCAGGGTCCCAGAAGAAAGTTGATGGCACGCGCAAGAAACTGGTTATGGACGGTGGCCATCAAGCCGTACCATTCGCACGTTTACTGGCGTGATGCCGATGTCGAAACGGTTCCGCCATCAATCTTGGAAGATTTGATGCATCACGACAAGGATGTGATAGTTCCCAATGTGTGGAGACCGTTGCCAGACTGGTTGGGTAACCAACAGCCGTACGACTTGAACTCGTGGCAAGAAAGTGATGGTGGTTTACAGTTGGCAGAGACCTTGGACGAAGACGCGTGTATCGTTGAAGGGTACGTTGAGTACCAGACTTGGAGACCACACTTGGCTTATTTGCGTGATCCCTATGGAGATCCCGAGGTCGAGATGGAGTTGGATGGAATCGGAGGAGTTTCGATCTTGACTAAGGCACAAGTGTTCCGTACTGGGTCACATTTCCCAGCTTTCCTGTTTGAAAAGCATGCCGAAACCGAAGCGTTTGGGAAGTTGAGTAAGAGAATGGGGTACTCGGTGATTGGGTTGCCTCACTACGTGATCTGGCATATCTACGAGCCCTCGAGTGATGATTTGAAGCACATGGAGTGGATGGCATTGGAAGAGATCAGACAGAAGGAAGAGGCCAAGGTTAAGAAGGTCTACGACAAGGTCTGGAACAAGGCATTTGACGATGTCCAGGACGAGTGGGCCAAGGAAAGAAGCTCGTTCTTGAAGAATACTGACATGTCAGGCATGAGAGAAATTGTCGTTGATTGGTCGGGGGTTGATGAGTGGAAGATCGACGAAACCAAGCCGGTAGGAAACAAACTTGCCGATTTCCAGCCGTGAAACCAAAAAGTCAAATAGTCACGGGCTTATCATTAAATGATGACTCGGACTTATTCAGTGCATAAAATTAACCAACACAAAACACGATACCAAATACCGTTTGGACAAGAGTATAACCATAACCAAGCCCATTCCGTGTCGAAACGCGAATCTGCGATGGCGGTCCCGCAAATAGGCGCTTGGCAGCGCGACTTTTAAATGGTGGTAGCTTTGTTACTACCTAATTGGGAGGGGGTTTATCGTAACAGTTGTATGCTGGGCCATATAGAAGATACCTATTATTAATTAGATCATACACGTTCGTCCTTGCCTCCATTGCTATTATTAATATTATTATTAATCATGTTTATGTTTGTTGTTGATTTGGAATGAGGATCAGTTGACACCAATTGTTGGGATGAGGTACCATTCCGGATTGAGGATGTTTTTTATATAATTATTTAATATTATTCACTAGTACGCCAGTCGATCTTTTTGGATCTGGACTAAGGCAAATAAAAACGGAAAGTGACTAACTGCAAATCCACTGATACGAGGCTATGGCCAATCATATCAAGCACTATTAGAGCGATATTTTGAACTGCAGTCTCGCTGCTGCATAAATATTATAGATGCTTTTCCGTTACTGTTTTGGTCGGCGCAATAATCTATTATTCATGTAAAATGACGTCCTATATCAACATAACAATAAAATTAGCAACCACATACTCGTGAGTGCTAATAAATATCATTTCTTCCTCCCCCCCCCCCCCCCCCCCCC
>JAJMFW010000059.1:0-39038 GCA_030574975.1 Teunomyces atbi | reverse complement strand
GCTGCTCGCGGCCGCCGCCGGTGGTGGCTGCTGCCCGGCGACGGGCGCGTTCGCCGCGATGTTGCTCACCAGCGTCGGGTCGTCGTCGAGCGCCGCCGGCTCGCTGTGGTTGCTCACGTAGTTCACCGTCGCATTGAACTGCTCCACCAACTGGTCTAAACACACCTGGAGCTGCGTGAGCCGGTCCGACATGTGTATACGTTTGGTGATGGGTGTACCGGTGGTTTTACAGGTTCTTAGTACATGTTGCTAACATGCAACTTTTTTTCCCGTTTTTGCGGGTGTAGGCCCTGTCTTTTTTCCGCTTTAACCTGCAACCCTTAATTCCACTATGGAGCTTCTGTGGCAACGGGACAGCGACGTTTCGGCCTGTTTCCTTTGCGGGTCGAAGTATACCCTCTTCAACCGGCGGCACCACTGCCGCAAGTGTGGCCGCGTTGTTTGTGGCGAGTGTTCTACGCAGAGCGTCGAGATGTTTCCGCATACGCTCATTGTGGAGGCCGACGGCACGGCGCCCTGCTCGGCGCACGGCCGCTACCGCACCTGCGACGCGTGTGCCGACGAGCTTGCGATGATCCGGCGGGCGCTCGAGCCCGTCGCCGACAATGCGCTGACGACAAAGATCAGCACAACCACGTCGACGCGGCGGATCCAGCTGCTGGGACTGTCGCGTCGCAGCCCCAGCAGCGACAGCAGCGATGACGGCTTGTGTCCGGTGTGTGCGGTGGCGATGGACACGCTTTTTGGCGGGCTCGAGGGCCTGGCGTTGGAGCAGGCGAAGGAGGCGCACGTCAGCGAGTGTTTGGTGGCGTACGACTTTACTCACGACGATAACCAGCGGTTCAACTCGCCGCGTGCACATCCCGTCAACAAGATGCTTGTGTTTAATATGCCGCCGATCCCGAAACCGCAGTACGAAGAGGTGGGTGTGGCGCAGGCGCTGGCGCTGGCGCAGACGCAGACGCTGGCGCAGACGCAGGATCAGCCGCACGTTGGTCAGCCGCACGCTGGTGTGGCGAGTGGGGGTGTGCATGTTGATGTGGCGCATGCCGCATCATCGCTGATGGAAGAAAAGTACGACAACGAGTGTGTGATTTGCTTGGAAGAGTTGAAGCCGGGCGATAAGGTGGCGCGTATGGAGTGTCTCTGTGTGTTTCACTACAAATGCATCAAGTTCTGGTTCAACAAGAAAGGCACCGGTGAGTGTCCTGTCCATTTTCTCCATCGCAGCTAGCGTATAATCTTTTAAATCTACTCATATATTCCTAATCACTATTTGTTTCTTTAGTTTTCTCGTTGTTTAGTCGCCTCCTCGTTCGTGGGTTCGTGTTCGGGCGGATTTCTTCTCGTGGAAATCCTTTGTTTGTCTGATCGCCTCGGCCATCGCCTTGTCGACGTGGCCATGCAACGCCGCCAACACGTCCTTCAGCGGCGATGGGTCTTTGGGGAGCTTCTTGCCCAAAACGGCCTCGATTCGCAAGTACAACTCGAGATCGTACTGCGTGATCAACGAGACCGAGCGTCCCGAGCGCCCTGCGCGCGCCGTACGGCCCACGCGGTGGATGTATGCCTTGGAGTCGGTCGGGATGTCGTAGTTGATGACCACGTCGACCGCTGGGATGTCGAGGCCGCGCGCCGCGACGTCGGTGGCGACCAAGATCAGCAGTTTTCCGGCCTTGAACTTGTTCAACGCGCCCAAGCGCTGTGCCTGCGTCAACTGGCCGTGGAGCGGCACTGCCAGGAACCCGAGGATGCGCGCAAGAAGCGCCGTGCGCTGTGCGTGCGCACACGTCCGTGTGAAGATGATGGTGCTCTTGCCGATGTGCTCGTTGAGCAAGTGCACGAGCACCGTGTTCTTGTAGCCGTCGCTCACCAACATCATCAGCTGCACCAAGTTGTCGGCCGTCTGGTACTTGGTCAGCACCGCCACGCGCACGGGGCTGTGGAGCGACGCCCGCTGCAACTTCTCGACCTTGCTCGTCATTGTCGCCGAAAACAAGTACGTGGTGCGCTTCGCGGGGATGATGCGGAGGATCTTGTCGAGGACGGGGCCGAACTCCATGTCCAACAACCGGTCGGCCTCGTCCATCACCAAGAAACGGAGGTTCTTGAGCGAAAAGCCCTTGGTGTGCTCCAAGTGGTCCATGATACGCCCCGGCGTCGCGACAACGACGTGCGGCTTGCGCATCAAGTCGCGGGCCTGGTCCATCATGTCCATGCCGCCCACGACGCACACCGAGCGGAGGCCCATCGCCAGGCCGAGCGCCACGAACGTCTCGTTGATCTGGTACGCCAACTCCCGTGTCGGCGCAAGCACGAGCGCATGGTACGGCGCCGGAGCCTCGTACAACAGCTGGAGGATCGGGATGGCAAACGCCGCCGTCTTGCCGGAGCCGGTCTGCGCAAGCCCGATGATATCCTTGCCGTCAAGCGCGTGTGGGATCGCCGCGGCCTGTATCGGCGTCGGCGTGGTGAACCGCATCGCTGCAATCAGCTCCAAGAGCTCCGGCACGAGCTGGAGCTCGCTGAACAGGGAGAAGCTCGGAGTCTCCGCATCCACGTCAACGTGGGCGCCGGGCGCCGTTTTTTCGCCCGCGTCGCCTTTGCCCGCGTCCTCCTGGGCCTCCAACACCTTTTTCTTGATCTTCTCGGCCAACCTGCGCGTGTCAGCCACGCTCTTTTTCAGCACCTTCATGTTGATAATTTTTCACCTCGAAAAAAAATGGCGATGCTCATCTCATCCACTCCCTTTTCTTCATGGCCAAACGCAGAACAAAGACCAGAACCCACAAAAAGGTGTCCGAAGAGGAGCTCGCGCGCATCCCGCGCTCGATGGTGATCCGCTTGGGCTCGTCGCTCCGCAACCACTCGCTCTCGCTGCTCGTCAAGGACTTCCGTAACGTCATGCAGCCGCACACCGCCATCAACCTCCGCGAACGCAAGTCCAACCGGCTCCGTGACTTCGTGGTGATGGCCGGACCGTTGGGCGTGCTGGACCTCTTTCTCTTCAACCAGTCGGAGGAGACGGGACACATTTCGTTGCGTATCGGCAAGCTTCCGCGCGGACCGACGCTCCAGTTCAAAATCAACAGCTACTCGTTGGCCAGGGACGTGCGCGGCATCTTGAAGCGCCCCAAGAGCGTGGGCAAGGAGCTGAAGGAGTTCCTTGCGCCGCCGTTGCTCGTCTTGAACGGCTTTTCGACCACGAGGTCCGAACACGAAAAGTTGCTCGTCACCGTGTTCCAGAACATGTTTCCGCCCATCCAGCCGCAGTCGACGAAGGTGGCGTCGATCAGACGTGTGTTGATGATCAACCGCAGCGAGAACGGCCTCATCGACATCCGCCACTACGCCATCAACACCAAAATGGTGGACGAAAGCAGAAATATCAAGAAGTTGGTCCAGAAGAAGAAGTTGCCCAACATGGCGCGCAACACCGACGTCAGCGACTTGTTGTTGGACCCGTACGCCGTCGGCGGCATGACGTCGGACTCGGAGGTCGAGGAAGACGCCGTGGTCGAAATCAAGGACGAGGTCGTCCAGAAAGAAGCGGCGCAGGAAACCCGAAAACGCGCCATCAAACTCACCGAACTCGGGCCCCGCATCAACATGTCGTTGATGAAGATCGAGGAGGGCTTGGTCGGCGCGTCAAAGACGATTTACCACGCGACAGTGACGAAGTCGGACTTGGAAATGGCGGCGCTCAACAAGAAGCACCAGGAAAAGAAACGCTTGCGCGAAGAAAGAAGAGCAAAGCAGCTTGCGAACGTACAGGCAAAGAACGCAGTCAAAGAAGCAAAGAAAGCAAGAAGAAAGGCGAGACAAAACGGTGAAGAGGACGAAGAAGAGGACGAAGAAGAGGAAAGCGACGGGCCCGAAATGGACCCGGCCGATTACGAGAACGATAGCGATCTTTTTAGCGATATCGAGAAGTAGCGTGCTTGTAGAGACTATAAATACACACGATCGTAATAAATTTCTACGTAAGTTCCGTGACGAGAGCTTCGATTTCGGTCCGAAGCCGTTCGAGCTCGACGGTGCTACGCACAGCGCGGCGGAAATCGGCCTGCGCTTGTCGCAACTGGACAGGAGGAAGCGCCCCAAATTGGAAAATCGGGTCTCGAATACGTGCCGTTTTCTCTGACTTTTCTTTCTCTTTCTCTTTCTCTTTCTCTTTCTCTTTCTGTTCTTTCTGTTCTTTCTGTTCTTTCTGTTCTTTCTTCTTCTCTTCTTCCTTCTTCTCTTCCTTCTTTTCTTCTTTCTTGTCTTTCTCTTCCTTCTTTTCTTCTTTCTTCTTCTCTTCTTCCTTCTTCTCTTCCTTCTTTTCTTCTTTCTTCTTCTCTTCCTTCTTCTTCTTTTCTTCTTTCTGCTTCTTCTCCAATAAATCAACCAAACTTCCATCCTTCATCACCAAACACGCATCGTACGTTCTCCTATCAAAACTATCAGGTCCAAATCGTATCGGACTCGCAAAATTGGCCCGGCTGAGGTTTATGAATCCGCTGACGTACTCCGCGCTGTTTGTGCTCGCCAACTGCTCGTACGCATCCACGAGCTCCAACAACCGTGCAGTCACCGCATCCTTCCCGTCGAGCTTCGGTGCATCATGCACTGGAAGCCTGATATCTTCCATTGCGTTTAGAGTTGAAAGTTTACCGTGCGACTTTTTTGCATCTATTCTAAAGCTTGTACAAGCTGCGGAGGCGTATGTACTCGGCGCGCGGCAACACGTCCAGGAACCCAAAGTCGTGCTTCAGGCGCAGGTTGATGAGCTTGACTTCGGTGTCCAGGCGCTCGCGGCCCTTCATTTCGCCGTGGTTCCATATACTATAGATAAGTTCTTCCTCGCCAAACGGGCGTGACGCAGCAGAAGCATACACAATCACGGCCAAGTCGTGGAGAATGTTTGCTGTCAAGCCCCAGACATCGTAGATTTTCTCGTTTGTTTCGGAGTGGCGTCGGGAGCCGAGGCGGCCCCATTCGGACAAGTTCTGTTTCGGCCCGTCGTCGTCGTCGCTCGCCGAAAGATCGGGCAAGTCTTTGAGCCACGGCGCCTCGTTCTCGTTGTGTTGGAGAAACGTGTACGAGCGCAACGGCCATGGAATGCCGCCCCACTCGGTCTTCTGCAGCAGCCGTTCCAAGCTTTCGAGCGACGCCGTGTCCGCTGGGTACAAGAAGTCGCGGAGCGGACACGAGAAGATCGACGACAGCTCGCCGGGATTGAGGCTGAGCGTAAGGTTCTGCATCAACTCGCGGTCCAGCACGTCGGACGAAACGTCCATGAACCCGACACACGGTCTCACGGCCGAAAAGGTCCGGGAAAGGTACGACGGAAGAATATTGAGGTGCGTGATGGAGAAACCAAACTGGGACTTGAGCACGTCGTTGTTGCTGGAGAGCCCGATTTCTTCGAACATCTCGCGGCGGGCGACCTGCCACTCCGATTCCAAGCCCGAGTCGGCCTTTCCGCCCGGCAACGAGATGTGGCCGGGGAAATTGCGGAGTTTCAGCGACCGTTTGGTCAAAATGACTCGGAGTTCGCCCAAGTGGCCGAGAAAAAGAAGAACAAAAACCAGCGAGCGCCGTGCGACGGGAAGACGGTGCCAGACCGAGTGTGGCTGGCCCTGGTAGTACGCTGGAGGCAACGCAGTGACGTTCTTGAGGTACGAGTCTTCCATGCTGAAAAGAAAAGTGGGGAATAAACCAGGACCTCAAACGAAAAGCAAAGAGAAAAGAGGAGAAGAGAAAGGAAAAGAAGAAGCAGGGAAGAAGCAGAGAAGAAGAGAGGAAGAAGAGAGGAAGAAGAGAAGAAGCAGAAGAGAAGCAGAAATATTCTATTGCAGATCTATTCAAGTTCTATTGAGAGTTCCAGAAGAGTTTGCTAAAAGGAATTGTGTATAATTAATGATAAAACTGTGAATTGTGTGGATTTTAATAGAAATATGAAAATAAAGAAAATAGAAAGAAAATAAGAAGAGATCATGGAAAATGATACTTCTACACAGTTAGGTGCTTCTACATAATAATAAGATAATTCTACATAATTAAATACTTCTACATAATTAGATAATTCTACAAAATTAAATCTACACAATTAGATAATTCTACAATTAGATAATGAATAATCACGTTGTTCTTTCGTCTATTTTGGCAGGACGCAAACTGTTATAATATCCGATATAGTGTAACGGCTAGCACGGTTCGCTTTCACCGAGCAGACCCGGGTTCAACTCCCGGTATCGGAGTTTTTTTTTTTATTGTATTTTTAGCACCGGATGCGTCGGCAGGGCGGAACACCCGCGCTAATTCCAGGGCGCAAAGCTTCTTTTTGACGTCACGGAAATAGAAGAGTGCGGGCTTAGAACGCGAAAATATTTAGAGACGAAAAGCAACCTGGTGAATTGTTGTTTCTAATTACACCATGAAGGTATTGGAACTACTTACGTTAGCGACAGCGGTGGCAGCATGGTCGCCCACGGACTCGTATGCGCCTGGCAAGGTGCAGTGTCCGAGCGGACCGTTGACACGGGAAGCCGACGGGCTTTCTCAGGATGAGCAGGCCTGGTTGAAGGAACGGAACAAGGTGACTGACGAGAGCTTGATTACGTTCCTCGAGAACGCCAACTTGACAGATTTCGATGCGCGGGACTTTGTGACGAACCGTGCCAACAAGTCGATCACGATTGGCGTGGCGTTTTCGGGCGGAGGGTACCGTGCGATGTTGCTGGGCGCCGGGCAGTTGGCCGCGTTGGACAGCCGGACGGACAACTCGAGCAGGTCGGGACTCGGCGGCTTGTTGCAGGCGTCGACGTACTTGGTGGGCTTGTCAGGCGGTAACTGGTTGGTGGGCACGATTGCGATGAACAACTTTACGGATGTGCAGACAATTCTTCGCGAGAACAAGATCTGGGACTTGAAGCACTCGATCGTCAACTTTGGTGGCTGGAACGTCGTCAAGACCGTGCGGTACTTGCGAGGCATCGACAAGGACTTGGAGGAGAAGGAGGACGCTGGTTTTGAAGTTTCTGTCACCGATACGTGGGGCCGGGCATTGTCGCACCAGTTTTTCAGCGAGTTGAACGACACGGGCGCGGCGTTGACGTGGCTGACTTTGCAGGAGCTGGATCCGTTTGTGAACCACCAGATGCCGTACCCGATTGTCGTGGCCGACGGCAGAACGCCCAACTCGTTTATCATCAGTGCGAACTCGACGATTTTCGAGGTGAATCCGTACGAGTTGGGCTCGTGGGACCCATCGCTCTACCTGTTCACGAAGGTCAAGTACTTGGGCACGCCCAACAACGACGGCAACCCGAACGGCACGTGTGTGGCTGGCTTTGACAATGCTGGTTTTATCATGGGCACGTCGTCGTCGTTGTTCAACCAGTTTGTGCTCCAGATCAACACCACGTCGTTGAGTTCGACGATCAAGAGCATTCTCACGTCGATCCTCAACCGCTTGCTGAAGAAGGAGGACGACATCGCGGTCTACCGGCCCAACCCGTTCTACAACGCGGCGCACGCGGCCGAGTCGTCCATCGTCAAGAACGACACGTTGTTCTTGTGCGACGGCGGTGAGGACCAGCAGAACGTGCCGTTGGCACCCTTGATCCACCCTGCCCGCCAGGTCGATGTCATTTTCGCGTACGACAACTCGGCCGACACCGACGAAAACTGGCCCAACGGCACGTCGTTGGTTGCCACGTACCTGAGACAGTTTTTGGCGCAGGGCAACGGCACACACTTTCCGTACGTGCCTGACGCCCGCAGTTTCCGCAACTTGAACTTGACGGCGAGACCCACCTTTTTTGGCTGCGACGCCCGCAACTTGACGCTGCTCCGCCTGAACCAGACGCGCTCCAACTCGAGCTTGTACGACATTCCGTTGGTGGTGTACACCGCCAACCGGCCGTTCTCGTACTACGCCAACACGTCCACGTTCAAGTTGGCGTACGACCAGGAAGAAAAAGCCGCGATGATCCAGAACGGCTACGAGGTCGCCTCGCGGCTCAACAACACGCTCGACCGCGACTGGCCCGCGTGTGTGGCGTGTGCGGTCATCCGCCGTGAGCAGGAGCGCTTGGGCGAAGCGCAGTCCGAGCAGTGTCGCCAGTGCTTTGCCAAGTACTGCTGGGACGGCTCGCGCGACGATGCGGAGCCCGGCATCAACTTCACGGCGACCGGCACTACGGGCGGCCCCGAGGATTCCGGCACCAAGAAGATCAGCGGCGCCGCCAGCACGCACCAGCTCGTGTACCGCGCTGTGGGCTATGCGGTGGTGGCGCTGCTTGTTGCTGCAATTTTAGCGTAGACGCACTATATCCTGGGCTTCGGTGCATATTCCTAAATAGGCAATGATTGCGACATCTCTGGCAAAAATTACGACTTGTAACCACGGTCCCTATTAATGGGCCGCAAATCCTCCTGCAAGGACCAGCATCCAACCATGACTGAAATTGCCAGAACAGCACACATCGACATTGACGAAGGGCTTTTCCAGCCCGTGAGGCCCGCGAGCGCGGCGCTCGAGGTTCCGGCCACGATCCGCTCGCTGCCCTACGACGCGGCCGAGCACCGCTTGGAGCTCGAGCGTCTTTCGCCCGAGTTCCAGGCGCTCCTGCTTGCGCTCCAGGCGTTCCAGCCCACGCGGGCCACGTACGCGTTTGATGCGTACGCCGACTCGTTCAACCTCGACGAGGTGTTTGACTTGACCCGGAAGTACGCCCGCGAGTTGAACATTGCCCATTTCCGCGAGACGAGAGCGTGGGTGATTGCGTTCCGGTCCATTCTCCACGAGGAGGTGCAGCACCTGGCGGAGAAACGGGCGTACTTGGCCACGGTCGACCGCATTTCGCACTTGGAAGCCAACGTCGCGGGCGGCTTGGTCAAGTACTGGTACGGCGTGCCGGATGACGAGCATGCGCAGAACTTGGCGACGTGCTGGTGGGTGTCGAAGGAGCACGCCATTGTGGGCGGCGGCGGCAAAACGCACCGCGAGAGCATGCGCAAGGTGAGAAGCTGGTACCGGCACTGGCAGGTAGAGGAGTACGAGTTGGTTATAGGCGCTGGTTTTGAGACGATAGAGTTTCGCCAAACTAAATAGCTTAATACGATGATGCACCTTTTTTTCTTTCTATCGGTAGCGCATATGCATGGAAGCCACCACAACGCCTCCCCGCCCCCTCACATTAGTGTCTCGGCGCGCGATGTCGTCATCGCTGCGCAATCGTGGGCAATTTATCGCCACAGCCCAAAACGGCAATTTTCTCCCTGCACGCCGCAACCAACGCCATCGGCGGCCTGGGCGCTGGCCGCATATATATAGCCAGCCGCAGGGACAGACAGCCGTTTCTAGCCTCTGTCTTTTAGTACGTGAACATGTCTGCCGCAGCGTCGCTCTCCGGGTTTCTGATAAAAGACAAGAACACGATCGCCGTCCATGCGTCGGAACGGTCGAGTCTCGCGGAGTCCGATCTCTTTGACGAGAAAGACGTGAACAAAACGTACCTTGCCAAGTCGCGGCTCGTGGCACACGCAATCGACGAGATTGGCTTTGGCCGGTACCAGGTGGGCCTCTTTTTTGTCGCTGGTTTTGGCTGGTTCAGCGACAACGTGTGGCCGATTGTCACCTCGCTCATTCTTTCGCGGTTGGTGGAGGTCGACGGCGTGCACCACCCCAAGAACCGCGGGCCGTACCTCACGTTGGCGCAGAACTTGGGCCTCTTGGCCGGCGCCGCGTTCTGGTCGCTTTCGTCGGACGTGATTGGGCGCCGCTGGGCGTTCAACTTGACGTTTTTGATCACCGGCATCTTTGCCACCGTCGCCGGCGGCTCGCCGAACTTTGTCTCGATCGGCGTGTTTGCCGCGTTGTGGAGCTTTGGCGTTGGAGGCAACTTGCCCGTCGACTCGGCCATCTTCTTGGAGGCGTTGCCCAGCCGCTACTCGTGGCTCTTGACGGTCATGTCCGGCTGGTGGGCCTTGGGCCAGATTGTCGCCAACTTGATCTCGTGGCCGCTCTTGGGCAACTATTCGTGCGCCACCACCGCGGCCGTGTGCTTGAAGAAGGACAACTGGGGCTGGCGCTACTTTTTGTTCACGATGGGCGGCTTCACGTTGCTCTTGTTCCTCGCCCGCTTTGCCTTCCATGTGTTTGAGTCGCCCAAGTTCCGCCTTGCGCGCGGCGAGGACGAGCTTGTCGTGGCGACGCTCGACCGCATTGCGCGAATCAACCGCACCGTGAACCCGTTGACGCTCGAGCAGCTCCAGGCCATCGACGAGCTCAAGCTCGACGCCGACGCCGACGCCGACGCCGCGGCCGCGGGCGCCGGCAAGCTGGCGCTTCTCCAGCAGAAGCTCCGCAAGTACAACTTCTCGCACGTCCGGCAGTGCTTTGCCACGCGGCGCCTCGCGGTGTCGTCGTCGTTGATCATCTTGACGTGGGGCATCATCGGGCTCGCGTTTCCGTTGTACAACGCGTTCCTTCCGTACTACATCGAGACCAGAGGCAACTCGTCGCTCACGAAGCCGTTGACGGTGTCGGAAACGTACCGCGACACGTTGATCGTGGCGGTGCTCGGCATTCCCGGCGCCCTCATTGCCGGGGTGCTCGTGGAGTTCCGCATCGGCAGGAAGGGCGTGTTGTTGGGCTCGTGCATCTTGACGGGCGTCATTTTGTTTGGCTCGACGACGGCCAAGACCCACAACGCCAACTTGGGCTGGAACTGCGGCTTCTCGCTCGTCTCCAACATCATGTACGGCGTGTTGTACGCGTACACACCCGAGGTCTTTATCTCCAAGATCAGAGGGACGGGCGTGGGCCTCGCAGCGTCCTTCAACAGAGTCATGGGCGTGTTTGCGCCCATCATTGCCATCTACGCGGACTTGACGACGTCGGCGCCCATTTTCGTCAGCGGGGCGTTGTTTATTGTCTCGGGCTTGTTGGTGCTTTTGTTTCCGTACGAGCCAAAGGGTAAGGTGTCGCTCTAAGCTCAGCGAGCAGCTCAGCGAGCTCAGCGAGCTCAGCGAGCTGAGCGTGCGAGCCGAGTTCATCAAGCCGAGATCAGCAGCCGAAATCAGCAGCCGAGATCAACGAGAGCTGAGCTGGACACCGTACATCTACACACTTCTTTTTATACCATACTTATGCCGGACATCTTACCGTACTTGTACTGCGATGTAGAACAGGAGCGAGTGCAGCGAGCGCGGCTGAATAGCGAGAAACTCGCGAGCGCGACCGCTTTTCGCGAGAGCTTTTCCCTCGCCGCGCTCCCCTCGCTACCGCGAGAGCTTTTCGCTCGCCGCGCTCTGCCCACTGCGGCACTCGCTCGCCGCGCCCGCTCGCCGCGCCCGCACGTTCACTCACCCTTGCCATATTCACTTCGCTCATATGACATGGCGAGCGTTATGTCACTCACCATTACCCACGAAATCACGCAGTTTGGCGGCGTGCTCTACAAAGCACAGCACGCGTCCACCGCCACCAACACGCCCATGGACGTCAACGTCTTTCTCCCGAGCAAAACCGGCCGCTTTCCCGTGCTCCTCTACTTGTCGGGGTTGACGTGCACGCCCAACAACGCCACCGAGAAGTCGTTCCTCCAGTACTTTGCGGCGCAGCACGGCTTTGCGGTGGTCTTTCCCGACACGTCGCCTCGCGGCGCCGGCGTCGACGGCGAGGACGAGTCGTGGGACCTCGGCACCGGCGCCGGCTTCTACGTCGACGCCACCGCCGACCCATGGCGCCACAACTACCGCATGTACACGTACGTGCACGAGGAGCTTCCCGCCGTCGTGGGCAGCCACTTTGCCCAGTTGGACTTTGGCAACTGCTCCATCACCGGCCACTCGATGGGCGGCATGGGCGCGCTCGCGGGCTTCTTGAAGAACCCCGGCAAGTACAAGTCGGTGCTGGCGTTCGCGCCAATCGCCAACCCCGCCGACTGTGCGTGGGGCCGCAAGTGCTTCGGGCACTACTTGGGCCCCGAGCGCGCGCACTGGGACCAGTACGACCCCACGTACTTGATCCAGCACTACACCGGCGCCCACCAGCCAGACATCTTGATCCACCAGGGCACCGCGGACTCGTTCTACGCCGCCGACCACCAGTTGCAGCCCGAGAAATTCGCGGCCGCCGCTACAAACTACGCCGGAACGATCCAGCTCCGCCTCGTCGACGGCTACGACCATCTGTACTTCTTCATCAGCTCGTTTGTTGCGGAACACGCGCGGTTCCATGCGAAATACTTGGGCTTGAACAAGCTCTAGCCAAACCTCGTCTGCCACGCGGCGTACCACGCGGCCTTCTTGGTGTTGGCGCCGTGCGCGGCGCGTGCCGCGGCGCACAACTCTCGGCTCTTGGCCGTGATGCCCTGCGCATGACTGGTGATGGCGTCGTCGAGCACCAGATCCAACATCAAGTCGACAATAAACGTATCGATCAACTGAACCAACGCCATCTGCGTGCTGTAGATAAGGTCCACCGCCGCCCCGTCCGTAGACACCGGGAGCGACCGCTTGAACGACGCGAGTAAAAGCTTGATCATCTCGATCTTCTTGACCCACTTCTGCGCAAACTCCGCCATCTCCTCGTCAACCTCGCCCGCAGGAACATCGTCCGTCTCCAGCTCCTCGTCACTGAACCCAAAAGGATCGTCGTCGCACGCCGCCGGGTTCCGCGACCACTCCTCAAACTCGTCAAATCCATCCTCAATCAATAAAATACTTTCCGCAATCTTCTCGGCCAAAAGACCCAACTTTCCGCCCGCCGCCAACGCCGCCACCCGGTCGCAATTGGCCCAGATCTTGCCGACATCAACCAACCGGCCCGTTTCCTCACCGTCCGCCATCAAATCATCAACCAACGCCACGTTCAGCGCCAAGAGGAGCCGCACATGTTCCATCACTTCTTCATAAAACAACTTTGAAACTTCCTCGCTCTTCAACTGCGCCACCACGGCCACAAATAACACAGTGGTTTCCAGCATCTTCTTGAGCGTGGCAGCTGCCGATGCCTGGTCTTTGGCAAGGTTTTCCGGCTTAAATATTATCCCAACCTTCGTACTGTGCGCCCGGAGAAGCTGCGCCAATTTCCCAAGCTCGGCGACCGGCTCGGATACAGAAGCTGCAGCAACCTCAGCCGTTCCTAGACTCCGCGCCCAGAATTCAAGCGCTTCTTTATACGCCAGGAGCACCCCTTTTACTTCGTCTGAAAGCATTGATGAATCGAAGCCTCATCGACTTTTTTGGATTTCAATATATGAACTGTTTATATGCAGGCTAGCCAATTTGTACCGCGCACGACGGCTGCAAAAAAAATAACAACAACCAGAGAAACTACCATTCGTCATCGTCTTCGTCGTCGCTCTGGGCGACCTTGTTCTTTCTCTTGTTAAGCGCGGCAGCAAGCGCATCGGCCATATTGGCCGGCTGGCCAGGCGGAGTGGCTGCTGCTGGAGCAGCCACGGGTTCGCCACGGGCTTCCAGAAGCAATACGCTCGGACGTTCGAGCTGTGACTTGTCGGTTTTCTTGAGCTGGCCAATGCCTGAGCTACGAATACTGGCTAAAAGAGCGTCACGTGAACCGTCGCCAGCTGGTGGAGGAGACGAGCCCAAATCTGGCGGTGGAGGACCGCCCATTGGGGGAGGAGGAGGAGGACCGCCCATTGAAGGAAGGGGAGGTGGAGGAGGAGGACCGCCCATTGAAGGAGGTGGAGGTGGAGGAGGAGGACCGCCCATTGAAGGAGGTGGAGGTGGTGGTGGTACGGAATCTGCAGGTTGAACTGTCCGTTGTGGAGGAGGAGGAAAGTTCTGTACCGGCTGAGGAGTGATTTGGGGTTGCTGAGGAGGTTGATGTGGTTGAGGAGGTTGGTACTGTTGCTGAGGAGGCTGGTACTGTTGTTGAGGAGGTTGAGGTGGTTGGTACTGTTGCTGAGGTGGTTGGTATTGTTGCTGAGGTGGTTGGTACTGTTGCTGAGGAGGCTGGTACTGTTGTTGAGGAGGTTGAGGTTGTGGAGGTCTCGTTGCTCTTGGAGGCGGCGGAGGAGGAGCAGCGCCTCTCCTGGGTGGAGGAAGCGGAGGAGGAGCGCCGCCACGTGGAGGAGGAACCGGTCCTGAGCGCGGAGGAGGAGCAGGTGCGTTATTTCTCGCTGGAGGCGGTGGAGGGCCGTTATTTCTTGCTGGAGGTGGGGGAGGTACGTTATTTCTTGCTGGAGGTGGAGGTGCATTGTTTCTCGCGAGCGGCGGAGGCACATTGAAGCGTGTAGGCGGTGCTGCCTGGCCAGGCACCTGTGGAAGTGGTCTGTCCATCGGTTGGCTTTGGTTCGGCGGTGGTAAGTGCGAGGTGCCCCTGACAGGCGGAACAAAGGCATTCATGGGTGGAACTCTGAACCGAGGCTGTGCTGGAGCAGCTTCTGCAGCAGGAGCAGGAGCATCATCATCATCTTCTTCTTCCTGAGGTGCTGGGGACTCTTCTGGCTCCGTCAGCGGTGCTGGCAGCAGCGAAGAAGCGGCTGGGGAAGAAGCAGCTGGTGGTGGTGGAGGCGGTGCTTTCTTCTTAGTTGATTTGGCCGAGTTTTCACGCACCACCGTCTTGTGTTGAAACTTACGTGGAATAGGCGGTTCCAAGCCCACAAGCGGTCCGCCCTGCTGTGCTATGTAGTCCTTGATAAACTCTCTGTTGTCTGCAATCATATCTTCGGAGATTCCTGCCAGCTCCAACTCGGCGTAGAGCGAGCGCCATTCGGGAGGAGGCACGTCGTCGTAGTACAACACACCCTTCGCCCGCCGCTGGCGCTGCGCCGTGTTGATATCCACAAACTCGCCGCGGGGTCCCGGCTTGGCTTCCGGAGCCGGGCCAGCACGGTCCTTAAGCGCAATGGCGTTCTTGTTGTTGACGGTCTGCTTGGAGCCGTACTTCTGGCGTGTCGTCACGCGTTTGTAGAAGTGCAGCGCGTCGTTGGTGTCTTCAAAAAGGAGGCCTACCAACGTGTCTTCAATCTCAAAGGTGTGGAAGAACTTGCGGTCCTGGTTGTACTGGAAGTCAACGTAGAGTTCCTGGTCCCACACCACGCCGCGGTGGCCAATGATATCCACGAGCTTGAGAAAGAATGTGTGGCCCACCAAATCGTCCACGAGCGCCACGGCACCAACCAATTCCGTGTATTTCCACTGCGTGGCATCGGGATAAGCAATGTATAGCCGTGCAACTGTGGCGTCTATGATCTTGTTGTTCGCTTTCGGAATCGCTCGCTTGATCTTCTCCTTGTCTGCGTTGTTTAGAATCGCCATTTGCGTGTGGTGTGTGGGTTTGGTGGTAAACTTGACGTTCTTTTGGTATCAAAGTAGTACCACAGGTTAGTAAACTGTAAAATAACAAGGCCATCTTCAACAAGAAAAAGAAAAAGTCTAAAAACTTCTACTTTGTTATCAAACATGTCTGGACGTCAAGGAGGTAAAGCCAAGCCATTAAAGGCTCCCAAGAAGAAACAACAAGACCTCGACGAGGACGATGCTGCTTTCAAGGCGAAACAAAAAGCCGACGCTGCTGCTAAGAAGGCCATGGCCGAAAAGGCAAAGAAGGGCGGACCACTTGTGGGTGGAGGAATCAAGAAGAGTGGGAAGAAGTAGAGTAACCAACAATAAATAAGAACAAATCAGAATTAATAAGAAGTTGTAAAAAGAGAATAAATAAGAAGGAGGTGTAAAAAGAAAATAGATAAGAAGATGTAAAAAGAAAAAAAAGACGACCTCGGTGAGGGTCGAACTCACGATCTTAAGATTAACAGTCTTACGCCTTAGCCAACTTGGCCACGAAGTCATTTTGTAAACGTAACGATCAAACCATTGTATGGGTGTTGCTGAGGAAAGCTTAATTCCACTTTAGGTTTAGCTTCACACTCCCGGAGGAATTGGTATCCCGATGGCTCTGGTGCGTGGCGTCTGTGCCACAGACCACGTCGCAAAATTGTGTCATAATTATAATTGTTCGCTTTAGGAAATGACACAATTTGCATGCGGGCGTGGCTTGAAGCGCATGGCCAGACCATTCGCCGGGTCCACCCACAGTTGGAACTTGAACTAGCGCTGTACATGAGTTTAACTTTCGTTTCATGTTTTGAAAACTCCGAGTGAATTCTCGGAGAAGGAAAGTCGGGAAATGAAACCCTAAACAGAACAATGGCCACAAACAATCGCCTATAAAACCCTACACAATATGTGGCATCTAGCAAGGGGTTAGCTTGCTGACATATTTTAGGCGGGGTAAGACGTGACTAAATTGGATCGAATGCCGAAGCAGGATCCGAAAAAAAAAAAAAAAAACTGCATCGATATATAATTGATGGAATACCCAACACGCCGTTAAGTGTCATTTCACCCAACAACGATTGAGAAGCACACCACTTTTCCTTTTTGACACCGTGCATTGCATTGCATAGGCTTGCATACCCTTTATTTTGTGTGAACAATAAATATTACCATCTCATGTCAGCTTCCCCACATGCCTCACCGTTGATTAAGGAGAAAGCGGACTTAGGCGACCGTTTGGGCGACGCCCATCTCAATATCTTGCCGCGAAATAAGCTTCTTGTGTGTCTTGCCGCACTTTCGGTGGGTCTTTTCTTGACGTTCTGCGACCAAACGGGCATCACCGTCGCCCTTGCCAAGATCGCCGAGGACTTGGATGCGGAAGCGACCATCAATTGGGCAGGCAGTGCAGCGTTGCTTGCCAACTGCGTGTGCCAGGTCCTTTTCGGCCGTCTTGCCGACATTTTTGGGCGCAAAAATATCTTGCTTGGCTCGCTTGGCATTCTCGCGGTCTCGGACTTGTGCTTGGGCTTTGTCAAAACGGGCCCGCAGTTCTATGTGTTTCGGGCGTTTGCTGGGATTGGCTGTGGCGGCACGCAGTCGCTTACAATGGTGATGCTCAGCGATATCTGCACCTTGAAACAGAGAGGCAAGTACCAAGGCATTTTGGGTGCCCAGGTCGGACTCGGCAATGCCTTGGGCCCATTCATCATGGCCGCGTTTGTCGAACACTCGTCGTGGCGGAATTTCTATCATATGATGCCTCCGATTGTCGTGGCCGCGATGCTCATCATTTATTTCTGTATCACCGACAATAAGAAGGTCGACACCGTGCTCAAGAGATCAGAAAAGTTCAAGCGGATCGATTACTTGGGCATGCTCTTTAGCACGGCGGCCCTTACGCTTATCTTGGTGCCGATCTCCGGCGGCGGACTGACGTACAAATGGAACCTGACACTCGTCATTGTCATGTTTGTGGTGGGAGGCGTTTGTCTTGTGGGGTTTGTCGTGATTGAATGCACGATCCCCAAACTCCCCATGATCCCCATCCGGATCTTTGGGCGTGCTTCGTTGGCAATCATTCTCTGGTCCAACTTTCTTTTTGGCTTTGCCTATTATGCGTTCTTGTATTACATCCCGTACTACTACCAGATCGTGCGACGGTTGGACGCAATCCACTCGTCGGTCTTGTTGCTTCCGCTCGTGTTGCCCCAGGCGATTTTCTCCATTGTTGCTGGCCAAATCATTACGTATTCTGGCCATTACGGACCAGTGACAATCGTTGGATTTTCACTCTGGACGTTGAGCTGTGGCTTGCTCCTTTTGTTCCACGAACACACCAACTATGGCGTGATTGTCGTCACGCTCTTGATCATGGGAGCAGGCGTCGGGTTCATCTTCCAGCCAACCATGGTGGCAGCACAGGCACATTCCAAAAAGTCCGAGCGAGCTGTGGTTATTGGCACCAGAAACGTCTTGCGCTCGTTCGGGGGCAGTTTCGGCATCGCCATCGGCTCGTTGGTGGTCAGCAACACGCTCTTGCACGAGATCAAGCTCCAGGAACTGCTGGGCGACTCGGTGCTCCTGCCTTCGTTGTTGAACTACTTGAAGTCGCACATCTATAACAGAATCGATACCGCCGCGCTTTCGTCGGCCCAGCAGGTCGTGATCAAGGCCATGTACATGAAAGCGCTCCACAACTTCTTCATCATCACCATCCCGTTGCTCGGGGTGTGTTTGGTCTCGAACATGTTTGTTCGTGACCGTGGACTTCAGTGTATAGACGAACAGACATAGATTCTTAGCTAAAAAAACCAGAAAGATCGATCCCGGAGTCGTGCAAGAACCCTTCTACGGAGTCCCAGCCTTCATGGAGCCAGTTGTGGATTGATTCCATGTCGACTTTGGGCCCGTTTGTATGCTTGAAGTTGTCATTGACGTAGTTAAAGTACGCCGCCGCGGCTTCGTCGGCCTCGTCATGCACTTGGAACCAGCCGTGCAGCGCCGGTGGCGCCAGCGAGCCCGCCACGTGTTTCATATCAACAAAGAAGCGCTGGTACTCGTCGCCCAACCAATCCTTGAGCACAAACGGCGATTCTTGTTGGTTCTGGCTCCAGATCCACAGCCAGACCAGACGAAGATACGGAATGTCCTGGTTGACGAAGCGTGCAAACCCGCGTAAATACACAACAAACACCACCAGGATCACTGTCAATGTAAACACAGTCTTGATCGTGGTGATCATCAAGCCCACCCAGATCTTAAGGGCCCGTTTGGCGATGCGGTACCCCACGTATAGAAACACCGCCACAATCAAGTACTTTGTGAGCGTCGGCAGAAACGCGTAGAGGTACCGCAACGCACAAATGAGGATCCACAACGCATACTCAGCCACACTGGCCACACACGCCACGCCAAACGCAAGAATATCAAAGAAATCCATCGGAGTTGGGATCGGTTTCTGGGTTTTCGATTCAGAATATTTGACAGGCTCTATTTTTGTGAAAAGTTACCCGGACACGCGATTTCATTTTTGTATAAGTACGGTGCGAAATCCGAAAATTCTTGTTCTGCATCGAAAGTTTATACCTCCGGATAATTTGGCGGCTGGCGAACGTGTGGCGACGTGAGAACAGGATCCGTGAAGCGGTGCGTGCTGTGTTTTGCCTATTGAGTTAGGAAGATGCGCTTAGAGTGCGGGCTGTGGGTTCTGGTGCTGACTTCGGTGCGACATGAGCCCGCTGTTGATCATGTTCAGGACAGAGCAAACAGTGACTATTTAGAACATGTTCAAGGTCAGAAACTTGGATGTGTCCCGTTATGTCACGATAGGCAACACGTAGAGTTGCCATGTAGCTGTAGGATGTAAAAAGGTTGTCACCACCGTGTTTGTGAATGTCGTCGTTGATGTGATGCGATTTTCATTACGTCTCACATTTTTGATTGTTCTTTTTCTGTAGTGTGATTTATCCCGCAACCATGTTCCGCCGCAAACCCCAGCAATTGCTGTTGCTCGAGGAGCTCCAGCAGACGTACACCGACTGCTGTGACCAGACCATCAAGAACATCACGCTCGAGGAACAGAACAACATTGAAGCAGCGCTCAAGGGCTGGAAAGGACTCCACACGTCGCTCTTGTACAAGATCGAGTTGTTTGAACGCCAGAGCACCAAGCTTTCCGCAGATGAGCTGCTGATCCTCCAGGAGATCAAGTCGATCCGCGACCTGAACGTCAAGCACTTGATCCGTGTCCAGCTCCGTATCGACGAGCTCCATCGCAGAAAACCCATGCACCAACAAGTACCGCAATCGTCAGCAACAACGCCGTCCGTGGGGCTCAAGGGCCCGGCAAACATGCTGGTGCTGTCGCTACGTCCGCTGACGTCACGCTCCAACACCAGCTCGACGCTGGGCGGCCACGCACGCCCCATGCTCAAGTCGTTGCGGCCCTCGGGCGGTGCCAGCACAGGGTCTTCTGCGCATATCACCACCAGCAAGAACACCCAGGCATCCAAGGCCGCCAACTTGGCGGTGAGAGCCAAGG
Organism: Teunomyces atbi; assembly: GCA_030574975.1. Classification (NCBI taxonomy): domain Eukaryota; kingdom Fungi; phylum Ascomycota; class Pichiomycetes; order Serinales; family Debaryomycetaceae; genus Teunomyces; species Teunomyces atbi. The sequence continues at coordinate 19,192 of JAJMFW010000059.1, read as the reverse complement.
TGGCGCCTCCTGCGCCGCCCAAGCCACGCAGATCAGTGTTTGACGACTTTGACCAGGACACCTACGACTTTGGCGCGGCTGCAAACTGGGAACGCACGCCAGCAGCCACCACCGCCACATCACGGACGCTGCTGGGACTCTCTGAAAAGTCAGCGTCGCCGTTGATTGACTTGGACGAGCCGGAATCACATCTCAACGACGACTTTTTTGACGATTACTTCAACTCGCCGCAGCAAGAAACGTTTCCAGTGTTTGAGGACTTGACCATCAAGGCACTCGATTCCAAGGCAGCCCCGAATAACAGCAAGACCAATCTTGCACGTATAGCCACCAATCCGGTGTACAAACAACAGAAACCAGAGCTCAGCAAGGCCAAATTATCAACCCGAGCTACCAGAAGCACGCCGGAGATTAAGCCAAAGACATACGTGTACACAAAACCGAAACCATTCAACGTATCCGAGATCATGAAGCAGCAGCAGAAGAAGGCGAGCGAGCCGAAAACGAAGCCGAAACCAACGATTTCGTACAATTACGTTAAAGCACCGGCGAAAAAGACGAAACCAGCCTTAAAACCCGCCACACCCAAAGCAAAACGGGATCCTTCTCCTTCAAAACCCGAACCGAGCAAAGAAGCCTCGTCGTCGTCGTTGTCGTCCTCCTCCAATTCACCACCGGCTGGTGAACTTACAGAGGAAGAAGAACAGGACCTTCTTATCAAATCAATCAAAGGCATCGATCCTACCGCAGCCAAGCAGATTCTTACTGATATCGTTGTCAAGGGCGATGAGGTGTACTGGGACGATATCGTGGGGTTAGAAACGGCCAAGAACTCGCTCAAGGAAGCTGTTGTCTATCCCTTCTTACGTCCAGACCTATTTACCGGGCTTCGTGAACCTACGCGTGGGATGTTACTCTTTGGTCCTCCAGGAACCGGAAAAACGATGTTGGCCCGTGCGGTGGCCACCGAGTCGAAGTCGACGTTCTTTTCGATCTCGAGCTCGTCGCTCACGTCCAAGTACTTGGGTGAATCAGAAAAGTTGGTCAAAGCATTGTTTCTACTTGCGAAAAAGTTGGCCCCTCTGATTGTGTTTATGGACGAGATCGACTCACTCTTGTCGGCACGGTCCGAGGGCGAGATCGAGAGTTCACGGCGGATCAAGAATGAGTTTTTGATCCAATGGTCAGAACTTTCCAGCGCTGCTGCCGGCCGTGAAGAGGAAGATGTTTCACGGGTGCTCATTTTGGGTGCAACAAACTTGCCGTGGTCCATTGACGAGGCAGCACGCCGTCGGTTCGTGACCCGGCAGTACATTCCGTTGCCGGAGGGTGATACCCGCCGCTCGCAGATCATGAAACTCCTACAGTATCAAAACCATACGCTTTCAGAAAACGACCAGGAACAACTTATTACACTTACAGAAGGTTTTAGTGGCTCTGACATCACTGCATTAGCCAAGGATTCAGCTATGGGACCACTTCGGTCTCTCGGAGATAAACTCTTACTGACGCCGACTGACCAAATTCGTCCAATCAACTTGGATGATTTCATCAGTAGTCTCAAGTATATCCGGCCAAGTGTTTCAGCTGAGGGTCTTAGCCAGTACGAACAGTGGGCTATTAAATTCGGCTCGTCAGGTGCATAGCAGCGCAGCATACCATTGCAGCAGGAGTGCAGCATCTTTACAGTAACCGGCGCAATTTTATTGACGACGAGAAAAATATTCAAAAAAATTTTTAAAAAGAAAAAAATTAATACCAACGGAAATTGATCGGCAAGACCAAATTTTGATCCAAAACTCAACCACCTTATAAAAATTCCATATATTCCGTAGCAGATTCCGTCCTCCATTGGTTGGGTTTCCTACGTCACCTACGAAACAAGTCATATAGATTATATCTCATTATAGCAAGCATTATTCGATTTTTTTTTTCGTTTCACATTATTGAGTCACACATTCCCTCACATGTCTTTTTAGTTAGCATCACCTATAAATCATCACCATACTCTTCCCCAAGTGACTAAAAATCGTACGAAGAAGATATTTGTGTATTTTTTTCAATGCAAGTTATTTTGCAATGCATTTATAATAATTAAATTATTAATATGTTCAGATAAATATCAAAAATAAAATTCATGCGAAAAATCTATCATGAAGTAAGTTACTACACGTGATTCGGCATACAATAATTAAGGGAGACAAGGAAAAAGAGGAGGGGAGGGGCGGTTCTTCCTCAAAATAGTCTGTGGGTCTATCTTTGTTAGGGACATATCTTTACCAGAACAGGGGCGCATGTTGATACTAGATAGCCCTTTCAAGGTTCCGCCCCATTGTTTATTCCAGTAGTTTGAAATTAGTTGTAGTAGGAAATTTTACCGGTGAAAAAAAGAAAAATAATAAATTTGCTACATATTCGAACCTGTACAGCACGATCCTGGCACAAATTTTCCGAAATCAGCACAAACAGTTGAGGAAAACATATTATACCAAAAAAAAAAAAGAATGTTTTCTTGTTTGGAATTTCTAGAAAATAATTCATCCACGAACAAAAAAGCTGGTCCGATGTGGACGCATAGCGATGGGTGGTGACGTATCAGACGAAGGCCATAATGCACGTTCTGAAACTCATTTAGTAGTTCTTGCCGAATGTCACTGCCCAGTAAGATTGCTGCAGTCCATCAAAGCATAAACACGAATCTGGGCGCCTAAATACAGAACATCGAGAAGTATCGTCACGGTTCGGCTTGCCTCGTACATTAAAGAAGGTTCAAAGAAAAAAATGCGTGGGGGACCTGTACACAATAGGAAAGAGAGCCAGAAAAAAAAAACAATGAATTATTCTGTAAAAAAAATAAAAACTAGTCTGAGTATCTAATTTTTTTTTCTCAGTGCAGTAAGAGGTGATGATTTGTTTGTGTTTTGAGGATACTATTTAGACCGATATTAAAAATATTAGGAAATACATTTTACTAATTGAAATTTTTTTTTTTGAGCCGTACCCAACAAAATAACGGCTGATACCGCTATTTTCCAACCTAATTTTGAGAAACATAAATTTGAGTTATCAAAAATTAAGCATCCTTTGACCAAACATCGATCAGTCCCAATAGTGTCCCCCATGTTAAACCCTCTTTTTTAATTTTACTAAAAAAGCATCACGGTTTCGGTGGCGCTTGTTAAGCTTTTGAGTCGTGGTTGCATATTTTTCCTGAATAAATCAAGTTGGTACATCAACGATACTTCTGCTCTCAAAAAATATTTTCTGTACAGTCTATAGGGTGACATAGAAGGAATCATAATGCAAGAAAGAGCCAACTCCGTTGGGAGGTTTTACTAGGTTATTTTTAGAAAGTACCTGTCACCTACACTGTAGAATTGAAATAACCGGGGATATCCTTGAACCCTTGCATCCACACCCATCGCGGTTGCATGTATGTCCTAGATTTTTCTCTCTCTTTGCAACAAGACCCTTATATGTTTAAATGTTAAAGTATACCCGACACCAATCAGATAAAGGCGCCATAGGAGCGTTCGATCGCTCGCGTATTATGCCATTTGGCGAAATACGAGAGGGCAGGACTAAGTTCTTTATTTAGCCAATAAGGTTGTCTTTTGGCTCTAGTATCCTCATTAGGAAATGAAAGACGAAGGAGTTCCGTTTTATCCGTAGTGCTTACTTCGATGAAGAGCAGGGACAAAGACTATGGATGGCGCTTAGGGAAGCGTTTAACAAATCTCCCAGAGATAAAAAACAGACCACTATGCCTAAAAAAGAACACCCAAAGTATTCCAGATCTTCATCGTAATGTAAGAACGGATTTAACCGTCGTGAACGCGAAGTAGTTTCAGGTCCTCCACTATGTATGGTCGGTCCGGGAAGTAAATTTGTGAGGAGCCGCTGCGAAAAAATAACAATAACAATAACAATAATATTAATATTATTAATAATACTAATAATATTATTGCAAATACTGGTACGGGTCTATATAGAGTTATAGTTAATTAAGTAAGCGGACCTCAGACAATAAGGGCGGACAATAATTAGGGAGTGGCATAAAGTATCGTGCGCTCATTTGATTTCCTCAGATAGTTGCGAAGCCTCTTTTGCGACGTGTAAAAATGTAGCCTCAGTCACGAGGATTGTAGGCACCGTAAAAATAATTGTGGGCCGATTTGAAACGATCTTGTATAACTGCACTGAATTTTTTTCTCACGTTATTCAATGTAGTATAAATTGTGGGGTTGGCTATATGCGACTCAATACTAACACAACTGATGACATAAGAAATAGTAATAGGTGTTGCTTTATTATATATTTGTTTAAGGTAAGTTATTTTTTGGTAAGTCGTACCAATTATGAAGGACTCAAAAGCAAGAAAATAAAAGAAATACCAACATGCTTTTTTTTCTTAATGCTTTCCGATAAAAATATTATACATTTTGAGCCACCTTGTTACTGGTAAAGAACAACATTCAGTTCCCAAAAAATAAAAGTAGTGAAAACACTACAAGAGGTAAAAAATAAAATAATTGTTAAAAAATAATAAACATGTCTTAGTTCAGAGATCTCTGCCGCGCAATATTTACTGTCATGTTAATTATTATATATATAATCTATATGTATATATATGTAACAGACCTAGCTGGTGTATTTTTGGAACACTCCACTTTTTACAACGTTCAGAAGAACATCCAGCACACACTCATTATAGACCAACACTTATCTGCCCAGTTTGATACTTACATCGGTGCTTTATATATCAATAACACGACACACACACACCCACAAACACACACACATACACACATACACACACAAAACATTACTTCCGTTTCCATAAATCAAAAAGCGCAAATATAATGGCTACTTTAATGAGTACTAATAACTTCCATCCTAACTATGGCTACGAAGCAGACGCGTATAAGTACGAGGATCCCAGACGTATTACCACCACAAGTCCATCGATGTCATTGCGCAATCAACGGTCTATGCACACTGTGGGCACGACTGCAAATCTGTCGCCACCAGTGACGTACATTGGGACCCAGACACCATACTACTATTCACAGGGCGGCCAGCCCGTGTCTGTACAACAAAGCATGGCTCCTCAGTACATGCCAGTGCCGGTACAGTATCCACAATACATATACTACCAACAGGCTGGCACGCAATATCCCGCCTCAGAACAAGATTTAGTTGCACCATCGATGTATGGGCGTGCAATGCCTGGCAACATGCTGGTGCTGTACCTGCCTGGCATTGCAGTCGGACACGAGTTCAACATGGTGATGCCCCACAAAAAGAAGTCAAAACAGCTGACAACATGGACGCCCAAGGAAGACAAGCTTCTTCGCGAACTTAAGGAGATACAGAAGTTGGGCTGGCGCGAAATCTCGCTGTATTTTCCAGATCGTACGCCGAACGCATGCCAGTTTCGCTGGCGGCGCATTATCAGTGGTACCTCGTCTGCGTCCAGCATGGTGAACAGCGGCAAGAAATCGCATCATTCCATCAACTTTTTGTTGAATTAGTGTTTACGAAGTTACGATACGAATACAATTAACTTTTTGATAAAGTGTAGAACAACGAACGATTTTCCGTCACTAAACATGGATCGCGTCGTATTACTACTAGTATTGTCCAGCCTGGAACAGTATATCTTTAATGGGAATATTATTTTTCTCTGGCTTTCTCTGTCGGTGAACTTCACTCTGAATTGTATTTTTTTTTTTTGGATGTTTTGGTTATTAGGAATTATTTTTTTTTTTCCTTGTTTTTGGGAGCATTACATAATATTTTTTTTTTGAAATCGAGCTTTTTTTCGGTAACGTAGGTGAAGGGCTCCTATAATGGTTGATAGCGTGGTGATTCTCAGCAAGAAAATACCATTTTTTCTGCAACACCCCCTGCTGATCATATAATCTATTGTATTGCTACAAATAATATTTTTGTTCAAACTGTTAGCTGATGATTTTTCACATCTGTTACTCAACAACTTAGAACGTAAAAACCGGTGGGAAGTAGAACGGTAAGAAAATAATATGTGATATCATCGCTAGCCAAGACGCAGAATCTCGGCTCCATTAACGTTCCGTTCGTAAATAAACACCTCAACAACGTCAGCCCTGTGCCCTGACCTGCGACGTTGCACTTAGTGTAGCCGGGAAGACTCCGCGAAGATTAAAGAAAAAATGTAAGATGCACCATTACGCATCCCCTCCCCAATATTGTTGTTGCTACGTTACATGCTACTAGAACAACCCCGAATCCGGAATTTAGCCCCAATTTGACTACAATAATAACATTGATATATTAATGTAGTTGGTTTTTCACGGATAATAAAATTTTATTGTTCACAACTGTAATAATGTTCGTTTTCCAGCCAAGAATCTCACTTACGACCTTAACCGTTTCACGCATCACGGCATGTGTTCCGTCCGCGGAGCGTCGGAACAGGAATATTTTGGCATAAGAACCTGTTAATGGATACAAACCATAATTGTTCTTGTCCTGTTTTGGTTACCGGCAAACCTTGTTGTTTCGTTCTGACATGACAATCCTGTTCAAGATGGAGTTACGGGAGGTTTTGTTGCTGGATGACTTTTTACAGGTTGATTATCTTTCAGATATCCACTCATTTACACAACCATTAATAATAATAATAAAAATAATAATATTATTTAACATGTTTTGTTGTGTATTATTATTATTTACTGTCTTTCGTGGTGCATCGAGGTGACATTACAGAATAATACATGGCACATTCCCCTTGCTAAGAGCCTTGGGCACAATTTACTACGTAGTTACACTGATATCGTACCGTTTCCGAACGAAGATTTTTGTGCATCCGAGAAAGAAAAGACAAGTATGGTAAAAAAATTCTTAGACCATGCATTTCACTTTGCTCGGGCGCCCTCCCACTTGCTGAATCTGGCAGTTATGTCCCGAGACATACAGTACACAGGGTCTATTTCGCGGAGCCCATACTTAGAAGCATCCAAGAGACTCAAGCCTGCAATTCCAAAGCAGCAGTGAAATATATCAGTCTGGTTGTCGGGCCGATCACCGAACCCGCCTGACTCAGGATCCTGGCACGATAGTATAAAACGTTCTAGTTTATGCTGATTCACCCAGTGCTCCTTGCCCAATATCGCAAGCAGCGCCATTACCCACCAACTGTAACATACGTCGGGTAACTTTTCTGGCCGCCCATTGAATCCCCCACTCGGTAACACCTGCCTCTCGCTTAGCCAACTAGTGAGTTTTGGGACAGAGTCACCAAGTAAATGCAACCGCTCGGTAATCGCCAATGACCCCACGCACGTGAATACTTGTGCCGCGTGACTTTCGCTTCCTGGTGCCAATCCAAACGCACCATCAAAGTTCTGGCACCGCAAGACAAACTCAACAGCAGGATCCACCACCTCGTCACGGAGCGCTCCAAGAAGCAGCAACAGCGACAAACACGTATACGTGAACCGGGTATCAACTTCCCCAAACTTGTCACCCTGAAATGACCCGTTTGGCAACTGCAACCCTTCCACAAATGCCACCAATCGCGTCCGCTGTACCGACAGGACTTCGACGCCGTAAATCGTTAGTATTTGTAGAGCTGAAAGCGTCAGAAGAATATGTGCATCATGCTGAGGAAACAGACCAAACGCCCCAGCACGCTCGTCCCAGCAACTCATGACATACTCAATAACTTGGTCGCGAGGAAGCGCGTCCATTCGGTTCAACGTCGCGAGCGCCGTAACGCCCCAATAAAGCCCGTTCATACGCAAATGCTCGCTCAACCAATACTCAAACGTATCCTTGTGCGAGTCCTGCTCTACTATAAACGCCACATGTTTTTCCTTCAACAATTGATGCACAGAGTCACTCATTTTAATGAAGCTTATGGATACAGAAACAAGGCTGATGGTGACGGGACGGTTTTTTTTCTATCAGTCAGATCCGGTATATTAGAAGTAAATCGTCTGGAACTCAACCTGTTTCGTAGCAGGGAAATACTCGGCATAATTCAAGCGGCGGTTGTTGCTGCCAACCAATCCCGTGACGTTCACCACCTTACATCCATTGTACGTCACCTCGAAGTTCTCAAAACCTGCATCGTGGAGCATCAACACGTTCGGTAATGGTTCGAGCCTCAACACGTGATCAAAGGTCACGTCCGTCACCTTATAGTCGCGAAGAAACGGCTGCAAATGGCCCTGGTCAAGCACGGTCTTGACCAATTGTCGGGCCTGCCTGATTTTGGGCTCAAGATACACTCCAAGCTTATCGTTAACCACGGCGTGGAGTCGTTCGTCGGCATCCTTGCGGTCTCTTTGGAGCCGTGCGGCTGCTTGCTCGACGTCGCAGGCAAACACAATGTCGTTACGTCTCATCTTGGTCATCAAATCGTCCTTGAGCACCACGATTTCTTGTGTCATGTAGTTGATTCGCACAGGGTTCCATCCGGAAACAAAGTTGCCCTTGGGAAAAAGACGCTCCACTCGACTGGTAAACACAGGCGGAATCGACCGCTGCGGCAAGTAATTAAGCCGTGATCCACCAAGCGAATAACTCGATTGCCACGGATCGTTTTTGCCGGGAATCAAGACAAACTTACATCGACGAAGAATTGTCGGAAACTGTGATAGTATGGTGCTCAAAGTATCAAATAACCCTTTGTAGGTCTCGGAATTCGAAACACTCGAAATGGAGGCGTTCGTAGGCGTAAATGGCTTGCTGCAGAAGGAGCCTGTCATCACGATAGCCAACGGCTCGGCTACGTTGTCAACTAGACTTGCTTCGATCTTCGCAAACAATTTCTTGAGTCCATCAAGCACCTTTAACGAGTCCAAATAACAGTTTGACCCTAGCATAATAAACTTATGTTCCGTCATTGCCTTTTCAACAAGAGTTAACTTCCGTTTCCATGCCTTATTAATCTTGAGCACTTTTTCAGTGCCTGTTCTTCCTGTCTCTTCTTTGTGGATGCCCAAGAAATCAATATTACCATAATTTTCATTGCTAGCATCTCTTCTTTCTGCTGGTGGATGCCCGATGTTACTCACGTGGAAGCACCCTCCGATATAATCATTTGACACACTTGATGATTGTCCCGAAGCAGAATAAATCCCTTCTACAATGACAAACATACCAGGACCATAAAACGATCCCTCCGTCTTGTAAGTCTGGCTAAAGTTCAATTCGATGTAGTCCAGTGAATCTTCCAAGATGAAATCTCCATTGACGTTGGTCGACAAGAGGCCAAAGAGAATGAACTTCTGTCCGTCTCGGCCCAAGACATTCTTGATTAATGTGATTTCATGTGATACCCCGCCACTCATCGTGTTGCTGATGGAGGAGATGCTTGCAAACGACAGTTTCTTAAAGTTTTCATTCCGTGAGAGTCGGTCCAATATCAAAAAGTACCGGTTACTAAACATCTCGACGTTTCCAGCCAAGTTCTTCGACAATCGTTCAGCAAATGTGTTCTCCTTGGGGGCCAGTATCAAACTGAACTGTTTCCGCTGCTTGTCAAACTTGAAATGTGGCTGCTCATTGGCATTGATAATCTTAAAGTAGTCTTTCCATTCCACTTCCTGTTCCTCCAAATCAACAATCGTGTCTGTTCGACTAGCTTTTTCAGCTCCATCGCTTTTGGTATCCGCCTTGTTGAGTTCCTTGGCAACCTGTTTCAAACCAGGACCATCAATAAACACTCCTCGGTCTTCGATCTTCCATACTTTTGCTACTTCTTCAAGATACTGGAGTGATTTGGGACCGCGCCAGTCAAATCCAAACTTGTAACTGATGATCTCCGTTAAAACAACCAACGCATCCGTTTGAATGTTGAGTCCGTGCTTTTTCGATAGTACTCGATACGCAAACGGACGTAAACTCGATGGCAGAAGCTTTATCGGCAAGTTGGCAGTCTCCATCTCGCTGTTTTAATACTCACTTGAACGCGTCGCGTTACTAAAGACTTTTATTAGAACGATCACGTGACTCATTATATATACTTTCCATCCAATTTGGTCTTGATCTCTCTATATACCTTCTGTAAGTCAAGTCCTTCCTTGGAAAATGTAAGCATGGCCTTAAAATCTTCCTGAAGCTCGAATACTTCGTTGATTTTGGCCGATAATTTGTTGATTAACTTCAACTTATCCAACGCTTTTTGTTTCTTTTGGTACAATCCATGGGCCAGTTCCTTATTGATTCTCGTCCCAAGACTTAACACAGTATCATTAACATATGTGATGTTGGATTCGTTCTTGATCTTTGTTGTGTTAAGATATTCTTTCAATGTCTGAAATACTTCTTCACTCTTTTTGATTCTGGCCATCTCCAGAGCCTCATTGGGTCCGATTTCTTTATTAGTTAAGTATTCAAGCTCCTCCTCAATACACTTGGTGATCCGGTCCAAAACCCGGGTATCTTTGGACACCAATGGTTTCAAGGGAATATGTCCAAATCCAAGTCGTTCATTAAGACGCTTGTACTCTTTCTCGTTTCTTTCGGCTGACATTTGTAGTTGAAGGTTTTCCTGCGAAAGTGATAATGTCTGCTGTGCGTACAGCTCCTTGATAATCGACAATTTACGTTCAATTTCTCCCTTGATCGACCCTAGTCTGATATCAGTGTCCCGTTCACGAAGCTCACCCTTGACGTATTCTAGTTCCTGCTGAGTGGAATCCAATTCCATTTCTTTGTGCGTAAGTTCACGTACCTTCATCTCCAATTCGTGTTGTAACTCAATCAATTGTCGGTCCTTTTGGGCTAATTTACTATTTTTTGTATCACATTCCTGGGCTAATTTATCCATTTGCTTTTCCATTTGCAGCTGTCTAGTAGCTAATGTCTTGTAATCGCTCTCGAGCCGACTCCTTTGGGTATTTTCGTTGTTCCTTTCGTGCTCAAGTTCACGGATCATCCGGTCGAGAACACGTACTTTATCCTTATACTCAGACTCGACGCCCTGGAGATCGTGGCTGTGTTTGGCAATGAGCTTTTCATTCTTGGTCCGTTCGTCGCTTATAGCGTGTCGAAGTTCTAGAAGTTCCTTTTCTGCCTGCAAAAGCTTATACTTCTCCAACTCCGAGGCAAGAATCTTGTTTTCCTGAATCGTTTCATCAAGTGTATCGTCATCCACGTCAAGATATCGCAGTTGATACGAAGTTCGCGAAGTTGAACGTTGCTCAACAGGCTCAAATGTGACTCTTTTGGGTCTCTTTGGTATCGATTCCGGACCAGAATTTATGTCCAAAATATCTCTGGCCGAGCGTTTCAGGACTCGCGTTTGGTCCTGGTCTTCTGGTGTGAAGTGGCTCGATAAAAAGTCTCTAAACTTACTAAAGTAGCCACCATTGTTGACATTGTCCTCACTGCTAACCTTCTTTGGGGTGGAATCGAGTACCTTATACATGTTACGAGGCACTACTGGCGTTCGAGGACTTTTTCGTACCAGTTTTATCGGAGATGTGAGATACTTGTTACGGTGCTGATTCGAGCTCCCTGAGCCTTCATTGGTGGATGGATATTTGTACCTTGATGTTCCTGGTAGCTGTGACGAGTACTTAGACTTGAACTGGTAGTTTGTGGGACGTGAGTTGAGATACTCGCTTTCTTCCGGTGTGAGGTTCAGAAGCGGCACATTGCTGTAGAGAGTCGATTTATTGTGCGAAAACCCCGGCACATAAGTGCTACTTTCTTCCAATGAAGGATAATATCGATGTTTTTCGTGTTCTAGATGGTCATACCTAGAATACTTGTTGGTTGAATTCATTGTATTAAAAGTTATATCATTATCGCTTTGTTTATATTTATTTAAAAAAGAGCGCGCGTTTGTCTTGTACAAATAAGAGAATTAAAAAAAAGGAAAAAAAAGAAAACGGTTCCAAATCGAATTGACGGCTGCAAATTTATTCAAACGACGTTGGTAGAAACAGCAGAAATTTCTTTTTCCTGTTTGGGTGGTAATTCATCGATAGACTGGAGACCACGGTCTCTCACAAAAAATGAACTTATCAAACAAACTCCAATAAAAGGAATCAACAAATAAAAGTAATTGTGCAAGGCTTGAACATATTGGTTTTTAATATATGTGATCTGGGCTTGATTCAAGCCGTCAGTATTGATTTGATCAAATATATGAACCGAAACATAATCAATGTATGATTTTGGAAGTATCCTTCTGGCTTCTTCTGATTTGAGTTTATTCAATATCGTATTACTCACAATGGTTGATCCAACAGCGATCCCCACAGCACCTCCGAATGATCTTACAACATTTCTGGTAGAAATTACAACTGAACGGTCTTCCTTTTTAGACTGTGCTTGAACTGCAATCATTGTTGGCTGGAATGTCCATCCAACTCCAGTTCCCATAATCAATAGTACAAGCACAATTATTCCGTCATTAGTAGTCTCATCCCAAAGAAGTAACAATCCACATGAAAGATCCCATAATAAATAACCAGTAACGACAACATAGATATAGTGACCTGTTAACGAAATTATTTGGCCACTAATAGCAGACATCAATGCCTGGGTTAGAACAAGCGGCAACAAAAACACCGCTGAATGGATTGGATCCTTTCCCTTCACGATTTGGAGATAATATGGAAGGTAGTACATGAAACTATAGTAGGCTGCTCCAAAAAAAAAATTGGATGATAATAAGAGACACAATGAAGGGACTTTGAAAAGACGAAGTGGAACCATGGGAAGCTTAGGAATCTTCCATTCAACTAACAAGAACACAAAGAAGAGCACTCCTCCAACAACGAATAATGTAATTATAAGTGGACTATTCCATGGATAACTAGATCCACCACCACTCACTGCAACCAACAACAACGTAAGTGAAGCAGTCATCACAAGAATCCCAAGATAATCAATTTTCATGAATTTTTCTCTTCTTGATAGCACGGAGTTTAATTTTTTCCCTCTGCCATCAATGATAAAATAAACCGATAAGTTAACAACAACTGCAAGTGGTGACAATAAATAATAAAAGCTTCTCCAATTTGACTGCTTAATAAAAGCTGCCATTATAAATGGCCCCACGGCATTACCTAAACCAACACCTGCACCGAGAATCCCTTGGTATTTGCCCCGTTGTTTTAAAGTCACAACATCACTTAAAATAACCATACCCAACGATGAAACTCCCCCGTTACCAATACCAGCCATTGCACGAAAAATATAGAATTGCACTGGCGTTTTGCAAACACCACAAGCAATATCCGACACACAAAGAATACCCAAGCAGGTCATGAGGACATTTTTACGGCCAAAAATATCAGCAAACCTCCCAAAGAGAACTTGACAAACGCAATTTGCTAATAGTGATGCGGTTCCTGCCCAATTAATAGTTGACTCTGCCTTTAAATCTTCAGCAATCAGTGACAAGCCTACCGTGACTCCAGTTTGGTCTGCAAATGAAAGAATCAGTGCTGCACTAAGTGTAATCAATACACATACAAGCTGTCTAGTGGGCAAGATATTCATATGGGCATCTCCTAATTTGGTAGATAACAGGGTTTCTTGCGAAGAAAAGCTTTTCAGTCTAACCTTAACATCTATTTCTTTATTGGATTTCATTTTATTAGATTTAATGGATGAGTTGACTAATAACAAGCAACCAATTAACTCTTTTATATCAATTTTTAAGAAAGTTCGTCCACAGGGGTTTCAAAACTGTGAATCTGGATCGCTCAACAAAATAGCCCTAGTGGCCCATTTCAGAATACTCTAAATGCGTTATCGGAATTCTACGGAAGAAATTGCGTTTGACACTGCCTATAATCTAGCTTGACATGGGTTGCTTCCTTAAAAATTTTCTTAATTATCAGGATCTACGGTACAACTTACTGTGGTAATGTTCTTTTTTTCAACTAAGCCACTTTGCATCCGGCATTATCACAAAAAAAAAAGCCACCCGGTTCCAGCAATATGGTTTAATTCGTAAAGATGAAAAATCATCAGACAAACTGTAGTGGATCATACATACGGTTGAAAAAAAGCAACTTCTTGAAGAACTAGCTTCATTGTTCTCTTTTTTGTTGTGTCAGTATCACGCGGAAAAATCAATAACTTTTTTAACCCCCCTTTGCCCCTCCGCCCCTCCGTCAAACTTCTCTTGACGTATTTTTCGTGGCATAAATCGGTACAGTCATTTATATAAAGGCCAGACCTCAAACACGGCAAACAATTGTTCCTCTTACAAGCCCTTTTTTATAATGAGATTTCCGGTGGCTTCAGTGATATTTCCCTTGAACTATAATTGAGACCCGTTGCAGCAATTATTCACGATTGGTGAAATCGGCTTGGTATCTACATTTGTTAAATATTAAGTACGAGTTTCTCTGTAATTGGAGCCGTGTCCTTATCGCACCTTCATTTTTGTGCGGTTTTGAACCTTTGCTGTCTCGAGGGACTTACCACACTGTGCTACTGATCTATTGTTCTTCGACAGCCATGTTTCCACAACGGTGTCGCATCTAAACATGCGAAGCGCAAATTTCCACTTTAAGCAAGGCTCGATAGTGCCACACCTCGGATAAAAGCTTAAACTAACAGCTCTATTTTTCTCTTAACCAATATAGCCAAGAACTATTTAGCCGATTTAGAATAGTAAAGTGCTCTAATTGGTTCTAGCTTTATCAATGGTCCTTTTTTTTTTGATAAGACTTGCAGCAAACTTGCTGAGCTGTCACATCTATCAAGGTGCTAAGTTTCAAAAATTGTCATTTTGAACATCTTGGCAATCAGGTAAGAATGTATGCCTATATCTATAAACTTTTTCTTTCAATAGTAAATTAATATTCTTTTGTTCACTGCAGTTTACATTCACTAAGCCCTTCGTTAAAAGGCTTTGATTTCGCCATCAATACCTACTAAAGATCCAAATCAGCGGTGCTCTAAAATGTGGAAAGCGCCAGACATTCTAGTTTATTGCTAAGAAAAGATATAACAATTGACTGTTTTGAGTGACTACCTTATTTGAAACAGAAGAATCTTAGTATTATGAACGTGCTTATAATAAGAAAAAACTGGACAAAACATTCTTAATTTCATTGAAGAGGCTCCTTTCTCCCGTCCACTATTAATGACCCAAATATTTGCTTACGTTGAATTGTCTCAAATAATTCTCAAGCAATAATTGGATCCGAGCCTGAAATGTTTAGATGAACCTTTAGCTCAATTAATTATTCCTTCTAGTAGTGCAGTTCTCCAAAATTACAAAAAGTGGCTTACATATCAATTCATAAAACATTTATATTAACAAAATTTTCGTGGACCTAACAAAATGGATAAAACAGGAAAAGAACAAAAGGGCAATCATTGCCCTGACAAAATGCAGTTCCAATAATTAAAGTTCTATTGGAGATGGTAAAAATGCAAAGTAAAAACTAATACAAAGTGATACAATTAAGTGCTCATTCTGGCAGTGACTTGAATGGGTGTTAAAATACTTGGTGCCGTAGATGAGTTTACCGAGGGTGACTCTAAATCTAACTGGGTAAGTGTGGTTGATCGTTTAATGGTAGTTGGACTTCCTTGATTATTTGGTGTTACATGGACAGAAACAAGAGTGGGCTTTGGTGATGTGTATGTGGCTGTCGATTCAAATGTATTGGTTAGATTCTGATTGATACTCAACGGTGAGCAGGGAATCTTTTGAGCTGATGCAATACTATTCGTTTCTGAATGGATGACAGTTGGTGAGCTACTTAATACTGTTCGTGAAAGTTCATATCTTCGTTTTTGTCCCGAAGAAGAGGCATCTTCTCCTATCTTGAAAGAGCTGAAAGGGTCCATTAGTGTTTCCAAAGTGTCTTTTCTTTCATGTCCGTTCTTCTCGAGCGGACTAATCGATGTGGCACTGGTCAAAAATTCAGTGGTAACATCATCGTTGATAATGGTGTTGGCATCGGCCTCAAACTCAATTTTGTCAAGCTCTGCGCCTTCATGATTTACCCAGAACTTCTCTAAGTTTTTAAAGGCCGATTCAGCATCCAATAATAAAGCACTCTCAAAATATCCTGGTCGAGAGTCATCAATTTTCAAGTTGTTTTTGTATTTAACCCCGTTAATCAAGTTGAACAAATCACTTCTATAGGTCTTTGGTAACTTGTTATTGGTGAGATAAACGTTATTAAACTTCTGTGGATTCTTGATAAATTGCAAAACAATTGGCTTGAAAGATTCAATGTCTGCTAATAAATTTCTCCGGAGATCAATCTTTTCCAATACAGATAACCCTTCCAACCCCGACAAATCAGTCAACTTGTTGTTGTTCATGTTTAATGCCGACAAGTGTTTCAAGTTCTTTGGTAACTTTTTAAGATTTGTTATGTAATTGTCGGCAAAATTGAGATACTTAACATTGACAAGGTTTTCTAAGCCATCAGGTAAATCTTCAAGCAAGTTATTGGATAAATTCAACTTAACCAAGTTGGATAATGGTTTAAAAATGAAGGGAGGAATTGATGTAATCGACGTCTCCGAAATGGTAAGTTGTTTCAACAAGGCCCACTTGGCGTCTGGTAAATTTTCGTAGTCTCTAGTCGAACTCATATCGGAAAAGTACATATCTTTTGGTAAGGAGCCAGCTCCTATTGTGACATTTGTGGATGCTCTTTCTCTTCTGGGATATCTAAATGCATTGTTGTTAGTAAGATTGTCTTCTTCGAGAACGTCATCTACTGAAGGCGAACTGTTGTGTTGGTAAATCTCACTGCTCTTTTTTGGTTTGTGTGAATTGAAACTGGATCTTCCAGATTCGTCGTCAATGACCAAGTTAAATAGCACCTCAGCAATGTTACTGATTTTTGAATTGCGAATTACAAGGATGCGTAATTGTTCACTCAAGATATGCCACCCAAATATTTCGTTTGGTTCGTATTCTATTATTTCCAAGACTTGTAAGTTCTTAAACATACAGACAGGAACAGATGTATCGCAGGGGTATTCTTCATAGGAGCTGATGCTATTGACTTTTGTTTTTGGGGTTAAGATCAAACAGGGTACTTTGGTGAAGGAGGAATATAGGTATTTGAGGTCTTTACTGATGACCTTGGGGTCTTTACTGAATGCAAAAGAACGCCAGTAGACAGATGCACTGGATACAATTGATTTCATGGAGTTCATGGAAGTGATGGATCTGGTATCACTATCAAAATGTTTTGATGAACTAGCATTATTTGCCATGAAGGAGATGAACGTAGGTTCATGATTTGGGTTATCCAACTTGACGTTTAGAGGACCAACGTCTACGCCAAGACTGGAGGAATCAATGCGTTCTGTAATATAATACAAGTGGTGAATTGTGAAGGATAATCGCAAAGGTTTTGTCTTGGTACTGGTGGGTTTGTTTTTCGAGAAGCAAAGCAAACCATTCGCGAGTGCTTCCTCGTTGCGTCTGATGTAAGAAGACAATCTCTGCGTATAGACATCTCCTTCGATGGAGTTGTCGTTGTAGCTGAACGTTCCCATGACGTGTTTTCGGTAGGATTGGTAAGAAACGGATGAGTCACCAGTGAATGGGAAAAGAAATTGGTTCAGGAAAAAAATGGCCGACGTGGTTCTCTTGTGGATGGATTTTGTCTATGAGGGTCTTATTCCACACTCGAGACAGCCGCCACCTTTTGAACACACACAGCAAGAAAGATTTGGTTATGCAAGGCTAAAAATTTTTAAATTCCCTCTGTTTTGAATATTTGTTTTGATGAACATATGCAGGAAAACCAGATAAGGAGACCTCACCAGTATAGCTTCAGCCTTGATTAATAGGGAGGGGGCTGGGCTTTTTTTCCGAATAGTACAAAAAAATAAACGGGACTAATTCTGGTATCAGTATCGAATTTGGACAGGCGGCCAATGAGATGCCTAGAACCTCAACTAATGGGGAAACAGTTTTCATGTTTTTCGTGACTTATTGTTCGTTCAATTGCAAAATTGTATTGTGTATTTTTTATCTCTTTTATATCTCTTTATATAACGTGGATCCCTCTTAGATTTCCCATAATATACAACCCAGATCCCCATGTTTATTGAAAATGTCCTTAAATAGCCTTCACTGGAGGTACTTCTTTTCTCTTATTCTCTTTTTCTCTTTTCTTATGCTTCAACTGCTCCTTCACTCCGGATAGAACTGGTTTGGTCGTAGTCATACAAACTACTCACAGATGGCTCAACACCACTTGTCCGGATACTGACAGTATAAGAGCTGTTAGCAGCTGTTGGCTGTACAGATAATCGTTCCAAGATCGAAGCAGGTGGAATCCCCGCGGTGCTGCAGTTAGTATCAATACTCCGTCTTCTTCTGCGTCTCGAAGAACTGGCTAACGTAACAATGCTCTCGCTATCTCTATCAGGAATGTTGAAGTTCGTGTGCAAGTAGGCCATGTTGTTATTGTTGCTGTTGTTGGGATGCATAACTGTGTAATGCGTCGTTTGTACGCTGGGCGCAATCGAAGTGTCGGCTGTGGATGCATTCAACGAAGTCACCTCGGGCCCAGCATCACTAAGAATAGATGGCGACTTTGTCGATTGTATCGAGATAATTGACTTCAATGGAGTTGTACTGACATTATCCTCATTTTCGTGGTTATGGACATTTCGTGTAGTATCCGTATCCTGAGAAACCCCGCTATCATACGAGTCCCGACGTTCACTCTCTTCATCGTCTCCAGAAAACACTGCTGGTGTACCAGCATTGCCTGAAACAAGAGCATCTCTCTTAGTTTTGCTGGTCCCGGTCCCGGTCCCTGAAGCTCCGCGAATCCGTTCGTTTCGGAGCACTTCCTGTTGACGAGTCTGTCCCTGCATCAACCTCTTCACCCAACCAAAACGGTTTTTGACGTGGCGTCTGTCTGTAATTTCTTGCATGTTAGTGTATATTTCTTTCGATGGTTCATTTTGAACATACCTCCAGCTGGCTGTGACATTATTATCTTGTTTCAGAAAGGAATTCCTGGAATATAAATTATAGGTTACAATTATCCTAAGCTAATTCAACCTGCAGGTTCTTACATGTTGTAGCATACAAAAAAAGAATGCGCAAACCCGGAATCGAACCGGGGGCCCAACGATGGCAACGTTGGATTTTACCACTAAACCATTTGCGCTGAAAGAAGCTCCGCGACGGGGAATTGAACCCCGGTCTACCACGCGACAAGCGGTAATT
>JAJMFW010000058.1:0-39958 GCA_030574975.1 Teunomyces atbi | reverse complement strand
AGAGATTCAGTCACAGTTAATCTGAAGGTCCTGTGTTCGATCCACAGAAATCGCATATTTTTTTGCATGAGGCGGCTGCCTATTATCGTTATCCTGGAACATTTCATTACTCAATGACGGATTTAGCAAACTAAATAAATTTCCTCTTGCGGAAATGTTCACCTTAATTAAGCGTGATATACGTTGATGTCGAAAATTTGCGTTAATTAACCTTAATTCTTATGACAGATGGTTGGAAGTCACATGAGTAAAGTTTGTTAGACACAATACGTATTTACTCTCATATTAAACGTGTATTGGCTGGTTTTTAATGGTACTCCCGGTTCCACATCCTGCATAATCTGGTGAGAGATATAGACGACGACGATTAAGTCCACCAAATCGGGTAATAGCTGAAACACACGTAAGACAATATAAAAGAATGGGAACGGAAGAGAACGAGGAGAAGGTAAATTATCTACTTGGGTTACTAGGTCGGGAACGAATTCTTGAAGACCGAGATTCAGACTACGAAGACATTGTGGAGAACAATTTACATCTGAAACTTACAATGATCGATGACCTCAACAAAACCCCACAGTCATTTATTCCCCGAGCAAGCATACTTTCTGACGAGTACAGTTCTGATACAACTGTGTTACAGGAAGACACTGAAATCCTGATTTTGAAAGCGTACAAGCAAAACAAGCTCGACTTTAATTTCACGAGACATTTGAATTACATCCTTCGGTCTTTATCCACGCCATTGCCCCACTATTACAATTCTTTGGACGCCAACCATCCTTGGATGCTATACTGGCTTCTTAACTCTTACAACTTGATTGAAAAGCCTGAATCAAATGATTATTTACCAAAGGACAATATTACACTCATAAACAACAAGATTGAACTGTGTATTTTAAACAATGGGATTGAGGGTATAGCTGGTGGAGCCAATCAGTTAGGCCACGTTGCAGCCACATACGCCGCAATATTGACACTTGTATCTACGAAAAACTATGTGCTTTTGGACAGTATTAAAGATAATTTATACCAGTGGTTCATGTCTTTAAAAGTTGCAAATGGCTCATTTATTATGCACAAGAACGGCGAAAGTGATACCAGATCCACTTACTGCGTGTTGATCGTTGCTTCATTGTTAAATATAATTACTCCAGAATTAACGGAAAACACGCTCGAATGGCTCAATGAGACCCAAACTTACGAAGGTGGTTTTGCAGGTATTCCAAACACGGAGGCTCATGGTGGATATGCATTCTGTGCATTGGCCAGTTATTTCTTGATTTATGAAAACGTTGAAGAGTTTGATAAGAAGTCATCTCTTAATTTGCAACTGCTTATACGCTGGACGGTTCAAAGACAATACGAGCTTGAGGGTGGATTCAGCGGTAGAACTAACAAATTGGTGGATGCATGCTATAGTTTTTGGATTGGTGGAATGTTCCCCTTACTTGAGTCTATAATATCGACAGACTTGTTTGATCGAGAAGCTTTACGGCACTTCATTCTCCGGTGTGCCCAAAGCAATAGTGGAGGATTCAGGGATAAGCCAGGCAAATCAGTGGACTTTTACCACACTAACTATACATTGGCTGGTTTGAGCATATGCGAACACAAGACAGAAGTGCTTTCCGGGAGTGGCCTGTTGGCATTTCGTCTCAAATCGTTTGCGAGGACAGATATCGAAACCTACACAAACTCAATTAATCCAGTGTTTAGTTTACCACAAGATGTGGTAACAGAATGTCAAAACTACTTTAAAAAGGTCTAATAGCATTACTTTCATTAAATTAGGCTAGTTGGTCTGTACAACATGACCCCCTCTTTGAATTCCAGAGAAGTAACCATCATTTGGGACTTCTTGTATTTGTGCAGATTTGATTTCCTGTTGCAGAAGAAGTGAGGACTTTAATTCGTCTAAAAGCATCCCTGGTATTTTGACTTCATCAACAACCAAATAAAACAATAACATTTCGTAGCATACAATAAACTGGTCCAAGTTTTGAACCATCGAGATTCTTTGTGTTCTCTGATGCTGTACAAGTCTGTAAATCAAATCATCGTCAGCTTTCAAAAACTTTTCTCTTTCCGATTTGAAGTAATCAATAAGACTGTCAATCGTGATAAACACACCAGTCCTACCACACCCGGCAGAACAATGAACCAAAACCTTATTAAATTTCGGATCACCTTTCAAATCCTTGTAAAATATCTCATTCTTCATATCAATCACATTGAAAATTGAGTCAAAATCATCTGGGACACCAAAATCTGGCCAGTTTTTCAACTCAAAATGATATATCTCATTGTCAATCTTCCGAACTACCGTAGTGTTGGTCTCATAAATCATTTTTATATCTTGTACTGAATCCAAATACAAGAGATGGGTATTATTCAAACTAATGATGAATTTGATGTTCTCATGATCAACAATTTTCCAGAAATCTTCAATAGTATCGTGTAACGGATTCTGTGTGGCAATATAATGGAAATTGGTGCCAATAACTTGGTTGCAATCGATAAAATTAGCGTTGAAATAATCATCTTCAGAATTCAGAAGCTTTACTCGTGAATGTTCATAGGGCCAGATATTATTGTATCTATTCTTGAAGCCATATTCAACTCCCTTTGGTATTTTATATGTGATATCATCACATTGGGGGCATAATCCACTGGGCGTACAAATTTCATGAACTGAATTCTCATCGGCAGCCTCAACTGATGTGTTACTTAAAAGGGCCCTTAAACGAACCTTTTCAATTTGTTCAATCCGGTCGAACTTCTCTGACAAATTTTGAACAATGACGTCATTTGCGCTCGTCAAGAAAGACATCCAACGTGGAAAGTATTTGAAGTTCAGTATATTGTCCTTAGTGTAGGGTTTGGGATACTTAAGTTTGTAAGAATAGTCATTTTTCGGTATTTTAAAATCATACTGCTTCTCAGTATCAAATAAATTCTTCTTAATTGAATTAACAAACTTTGTTTTATAGTTTGTAGAAGAAGGGAGTTTAAACCCCGAGAAACAGATCGGGGATTTTTCGGATATGTTTGCTGAGGGTGGTGGAGTAGTTGACGTATGATATTCTATCAAATCGTCAGCAAGAATTAAAGATGAAGCAGAGAAAGTTGCACTATCTGCTGTGGCTGGCGAGGTGGACAAGGAGGCTGGACTCAGTAATTGTGGAGGTTGAAGTGAAGGTAATGATGAATGTGAATTTTTATGAGACATGGGGTTCTGGAATCCTCCATCGAGATAGTGGATACTCAATACATTGTTAAACTGGTTGAATTTCATCAAAGTCTGGTACAAATTGAGAGAAATGTTGTTGCAGGTGGAATTATTGTCGTACAAGAGCACATTTAGCTTGTTGTCCAGGTCTTCCGAATTAAGAGCATTTAAAAGCAACTCCTTGTATTCTGGTGCAATATTAACGAGGTTTAAAATACTAAACAAGTCGAGTGAGTTACGCTTGAGGAGGGTTGTTGGTATGCAAATGTTGATGGATTTCTTTATATGAGAAGTGCAGTAGTTGTTATAAGGTCGGATATCGACTATAATATCAAACATGTCTAGGTTGGAGAATGATGACACCCGCAGGATTGTATCGGGAAGACCCAATACAGTGGTTGTGGCCGCGCTGGCCTTATTAATACCGGACGCCACTGGCAGCAACTGGCATGCTATTAGTGATGGAATCTTGGGGAGAGCGCTCTGCTTGTCGGACATTGTGGCCTGTTCTTTGTTGTTACAGAACAAGGGATTTGCCATATTTTATAAGTTTGAACAGGGTAATGTGGTAGATGTGCTTCTAGAACCATCACAGCACCAATATTTTATGACGTCAGAGTCAATTCCTTTTTTTTACCTTCCGTGTCGAATATTTTTTTCCCCTGATGACTTTGTTTCTGTATTTGAACGTGCGGAGTTTTCTTTATTTAGATCTTGCGCCAGCAAGTAGAAAGGATTTCCCTTAGTGCGAGACAAACTAATGCAACAAAAATAGAATTCTGAGGCGGTTATTTCACACACCTATAATTCTGCGAGAATGCTGTTAGAGAAGCTGCATGGAATTATGGACGTTAGTCAGAACTTGCTTCCCGGAGACGGCGATAAACCCGATCCTTGTTTTGGGCCTGCATGCGCAAGCGAACAATAAATTGTGCTGCCATAAAATACAGCCGGAGAGATTTGCGTTCCCTGGCACAGCCTTCCATGTGGGTGTTTGAGCCGCGGATAAGATAATCAGTGGATGTGTCATCTGTAGAGCTGACAGCCAATAATCGTGTGGTACTGTCTTCAATAAAATCGGAATGACTCGGGGAAGGATTTAACTGCCCCTGTATAAGGTTGACCTGCTTTAGCATTTCGTGCCTCTGTCCTAGAACATTGAGCTCGTGCTTATATTTGACCAACTGCATCGATAACTTTTTGACTGTATCTTTGAGAAGCTGTTCGTTGTGTATATGTTTCAGTTGGAGTGAGTCATACTTTTCCTGATGGAGCAGAAGCTCGTGTTTGTAACTGGCGTCTCGCTCCGCCATTTCATGGGCGTGTTTTTGTTGTAACAGAGTTTCGCGTTGTTGTAACATGCGGTAAAAGTTGGCTTCTTTGTGCTGGAACTCTTGAATAAGCTCCTGGCGTTCCAATCGCTTCGTTTTGAGTTGCTGGAGAGCTTCTTGTAGTTTGCGTGTTGACAGATCGTCAACCACTTCTCTTTCTGGGTCCTTGTATTTTGGCAGTTCAGTAACCATTTCAGCGATGTTTTCAGCAACAACTTGACTAAATCTCTCATTTAATGATTCCTTTCTAGAGCTGGGGCTGATACTCTTGTCTTTAACTGGTAACTCGTATGCTTGCAGATTGATACGAGCGACATTCTCCTTCAAACTCTTCCACCGATTCTCCTTCGATTGCAACAGCCGCACAAACTGCACATCCGTGTCGTCATCCTCACCTTCACGCACCAACTGTCCCAATTTTCGCCGCAACATTTCGTTTTGTTGCTGGATTTCGTTGATGGTTTCGTCCATAGATTCTTCGCGTGTGGTTGATTCCTGTTTAACCTTTTTTCCAGCGTGTAAACAAACCCACAAAATCATTTAACAGAAACCTACACAAACTCCCTGTTCCCAATGCTGGATCATGGCCCGGAAGACTTCGAACTGGGCATTGTGTCAAGAATCAAGGTGTTGCCTTTTGATTTCTTGCTTTACCTCAATGAAATAAGACTCTCAATCGAATGGGATAATCATTCCGTATCCCTAGCCCTTCCTCTTGGAGCTTGCCTCACCTCCACGTCATTGGTCATTAAATCGATATTGGCCTACTACGACTCCATCAATACCCGCTCTAAAAATATCTTGTTCTCCTCGGACTACCATAGTTATGCAAATTTGAAGGCATCACTTGCTGGATCCAGAGTTTCACGCGATGAAGTTCCCATAACCACTACCATTGTATGGCTACTTAATTTATTATCTCTTGTCATCATCGCCATTTGCCTTTGGAACACTTATGCTATCTTTACGTCGAGAAGAAACTACGGCTTGATATACACACAAAATAAACCACACTCACCCTCAGTTCAACGATCGTCGTTGGAGCTGGCACCTTTCCCCACAGCCATGTTTAATTATTTCAAGAAGATGTTTGAAGAAGATGACGACTCCAGTTTTATCGATGCAGATGAGAAGAGAGATAATGAAATATGGGAATTATCGGTATGGAACCCGTCACAGTTCTCATTGTACTTTTTCATCGGCCTCAACCCGCTCAACTTGTTGATTGTCCACAACTATTCCCTGCCCCTTCTTTTCATCATCTTTATCACATGCTCAATTTCTCTATCGCTTTATTTGTTGATAAGCTTTTTCCTGGTCTTGATCAATGATAAACAGATTCTCTACCAGGAAATGTTCAAGGAATACAACACAAAGTTTGTCAACCCCAAGACAAACGTGCTAAAGAAAGATGTCGTCGTGGATGCCACTTGGGGACCATACGACTCATCATCTGCCAGTGACAGTCCCTATGTTGTTCATAAGTCCAAGGTGTTTGTCACTCATGATATTAAAGGGAAGGAGATCAAGGAATTGGTCTCTGAGAGCAAAACCATCGCGTCTCATGACGAGCTAGAACTCGTCAAATACGAACAGTTACTTCGTCATAACTTACGAGACGACTCAAGTCAGTTGCTTGACCGCATTCGGATGGATAACGAAGAGCTCAAACACAAAAACTTGCTCCTCAACCAAAGAATCGAATCTTTCAGACAATACGACGAGTTTGATGATCGACTTTATGAGAGTGATTACGCTTCCACTCCATTCAGAAATGTACCTCGCAGACCGTCGACTTCCAGTTATGCCTCCAGATCGTCAGTTCATAGTCCGGTCAGATCAGTTGTCAGAACACCATCACTTAGTCCTCGGCGCTCTAGTCCAGTGAGAAGTGGCGACAGATCGTTTCACAGAACCCCAAGTCCTCAACGACAGAAACTCCCCTCTTCTGTATCGCGGTACGACATGTACTCACGACCCAACCCAAAATTGGGTCACACTCCTTCCACCGTATTAAGGAAAGCCGACAATACCAGCATACGATCTCCATCACCAACCCGGTCATCGTACTCACCGACCCGGTCATCATACTCACCTACACGGTTACCACCACCATCGCCTAGAACGAGGCAATACGATAGGTAATTTAATATACATTATGATTATTATTATTATTATACTACAACTCATGGAACCCAAACACATACTTGGTGAAGGAGCCGAGCCAGCCCAAGTTCTCCTCGTTAGCTTTGTTGCTATTCTTGAGGTGTTCACCGTCGGTCTTGAGGAATAGCTCAGATCCGTCCTTAACATCCAATCGCGTAGAATATGATACTGTGGTGGCGTTTGTTGAAGCAACAAGTGGCGACTTCACTTCACTCGTTGATATAAAGCTCGACAAGTCATTCTGACCAATATCCTCGCTGCTCGTCAACTTACGTTTCTGTAACTTTTCAATTGCCATTTTACTGTATGGTACGACACCAAGCATAACACCATTGAACACCGTGCCGTTTTCTTGTAAGGCGTCGAGGGCCAGTGCCAGGTTATCGTAAGTAATTTTGACCCAATTCTTGCCGCTAAACAACGTCATAACTTTGTTTTGAGGCTGATATCCCAGGACAAACAACGACTTCTTCTTGTTGGCAATTACTTCAAAGTTCTCAAGAATAGTACCAAACTCTTTAAAGTGTTGAATGACGGGGTTAGCCAACGATTCGGGGTATCCAAATACAAGAATGGCAGATTCAGTGCCGGAATTGATGGACTTGAGCCTTTCTTTATCGGTGTTATTTTCAACTGGATCTAACTTGTTGAAAACGTTGTTGAAGTTCTTGGGGTCCTTATTGATGAAGGAATCTAAATGCTGAGGTGGTTTGTTGAGGGAGGCTAATATTTCGTCATTTAAATCATAAATGGATCTGGCTGGTGGTGCGTCGTCGCCGTTATTGATATTCGTATCGTCGAGACTTTCAGTGAGTGTTTCATCGTAACGAGAAAAATCGGCGGTGTCAAACAAGCTTGATTTGTTCTGGCTACCAAAAGAAACTATATTGAACTGTTCTTTTGATGGCAATAGCGATGTAGAGCCCGTGGTAACCAAGGCAGTGGATGATGAAGACGTTGAATCAGTCTTTTTCTTCGTAGCTGTAGACGATGTGATGTGGAATCCTGGTTTTTTCTTAGGAACCAAGTGATTTTGAATAGTCCTGCGTTTCTGATTCTGAAACCATGCTGGCTGTGCCGGCTGCACTGGCTGTTCAGGAAGAAAAGTCGACATTCTATTACTGGATGTGTTTCCAAACAAAGAAAATCTCGATAAAAACCATCTTTTGGTGTACTGTGTGCAGGCCTTTCATCCGGTCCTGTGGGTGGTTAAAAGTTTAGACTTCTCTCAAAAGAGAGATGAGGTGCGAGTGGACTTGTACAACATCAACAAACATTTAATGATTTTATCGCCAGCTGAAAGGGAGTACCTTTACGACTCGCTCATCCAGACTCCTCCAATTAGACCAGACTCACGGTCTGAGTACCAGTTCCGTCCGTTGGAGGCTAAAACATCGTTTCTTCCTGGCTCAAATGGATCAGCGCGGATTCGGTTAATGGATGGAAGCGAGTGTATAGTCAGCGTCAAACTGAAGGTGGTTTTACTAAGCAAAGAACCCACCTTAATTGAATGTGATATCGATGTGGCTGGCTTCAGGGATAACTCGAACTTTGTCACCAACTTAAAGTTCCACTTGACAAACTTATTATTGCAAAATTTCCCGACAGAGCTATTGAAACTCACAACAAAGTACACCTTCAAGTTGTTTCTTGATTGTATAGTAATAAGTCACTCATCATATCCGTTATCCTTGCTTTCGCTCACCAGTTACTTGGCATTAAAGACAACTAGATTGCCGCTTTTGGTCAGTGAAGTCGACGACGCCGAAATAGCTCAACAACCAACTTTTTCTGACGACTGGAACAATGCCCGTTTTATAGCTGATGGAAAGCTCCAACCGCCAATACTCATTACTGTGGGGAGCGTAGGATCTAGTTTGTTGTTGGATC
Organism: Teunomyces atbi; assembly: GCA_030574975.1. Lineage (NCBI taxonomy): Eukaryota > Fungi > Ascomycota > Pichiomycetes > Serinales > Debaryomycetaceae > Teunomyces > Teunomyces atbi. Next base: position 31,339 of record JAJMFW010000058.1, on the reverse strand, counting down.
CGTCGGTTGAGGAGGAGCAGGTGTTGGAAAATGGTTTGTTGTTGGGGTTCTATAAGAATAAGGTGATAACTCCCATTACAAACACGAATCTTGCCACTAATACTAATAACAATAACTTTAAGGGTCTCCAACAACTGCTGGTGGTTAAGTCGATAGCATTGTGCAACAAATACTGCCCCATGATCATACTGGCGCTCGATACGCTTGTGGAACAGGATGACGATAATGATGACATTTTCTAGATACAAAAAGTACAATATATACATATAACTAACAATGCTGGGTCGAGTATGCGTGTACAATAATAGCTGTTGCCGTCTGGATGTTCATCGACCGGATAACACCCACTTGCTTGATTTCAACGCAGAAATCCAATTCTGCTAACAAGTCACCAGGAACACCTTCCTTTTCTCTCCCAAGCAAGATCAATGATTTCTTGGGGAACTTGAGGTCGCTGTTCAACTCAACCGACTTATCGGTTTGCTCTAAGCCAATCAAAGTAAACCCTTCCTTCTTCTTGGCCAACAAATAGCTCTTGATATCTTCAACCTTCACCTCAACCATAGGCATCCATTGATCAGCTGTCACGGCAACATTCTTGAATTGAGCATGATTCTTCACCTTCAAGTCATTGAGAGTCAATAATCCAGCACCCAATACATCACTGAGACGACAGATACCTCCTAAGTTAGGTGGTTTATCAACAAGAGACGAAACCACAATCAAGTCACTTCTGACAACTTCACCACGAGTCTCATCAACATCAACAATATTCCAGGCACCACTCTTGGTCTGAAGTGGCGACTGGGTCGTTGTGTTACGGGATAATGCTGTTTGTTTGAATTTCAATTCCTTCACCCATTGATCCTGCTTATTGTAGCCTATTTGCTTGTTCAAAAACTTGATATCTTGTGCATTCAAATGGGCCAAGTATTGTTGACGAGTGATGAAATCGATATCGTCACGATCACTCAACCTTAACAACAAACCGCCTGTTATGTCAACAAGTGTCGAGTCACCTTCGATGTCCCACACTAAGGCATCACCACTTCTATATTGACCAAAAGAATCAGAAATCTCGGCAGCCTTGTTCATATTTGCGACTACATCAATTATCTTCGAGTCCATCAGCAAGTTTTTGGCCTGGATTTCCTTATGAATTGAAGTAATTAATGAAAGCGAAAAATGACGAGTAGTTGCCTTATTTGATGTTGCTCCAGGGATAACCACTGTCAATAGACGCAAGAGGAACTCGGATTCCTGTTTTGCATCCAACTGTCTTATCATCAAAAAAAGTGTTCTTTCATACGAAGTGATGATTGAGGGCTTGACGTTTGTCGAAAGAACATCAAACAACTTTGAACAGTATTTTGAATTTTTCACCAAGGCAAAGGCAACAATCCACTCGATGTATACCCGAACTAAGGGACTAGGTTCGGTAGCAAATAGTTCAATCAATGTTTCAACGTATTGATCCATGTTGGCGTTTTTACACACGGATACGAGAATGGACATTAATTGGATCCGTCTCCATTCTTCAAATCCGTCAGTAGACTTCAACACCACTAACAAGTTGAATTCTGCAGCATTGTCAAAAATGTATTGTAAAATCTTGTCAGCAAAAACAGAAGAATTGCCCAGATTCAACAAAGCAAATGCATTCACACGAGCACTTATTTCAGCGGGTCCATAAATCTCGGTATAGAGATCACCAGCCACCAAATTATTATCGTATAATTCACCGATGAGTACTTCCAATTTAAAGTTATTGCTGCGTAACTGATACATGGTGATAGTTCTAACAACAACTTCGGGAATCCAGTTAAGCTGTACAAACATGTCATAGGATACTTGCTGGAAATTCAACAAATTACGTGTCAATGCTGGCAATAAGCTTCTTCTTCCCTGGGAGTTGTAAATGACAGACTTGCTAAACTCCAAGTACTCAGCTGAGAATTCTGAAGAATTGCTCATAAATTTAGGACTGAACAAGACATCAATGATAGCAATGTGTAGTTCCTTTTGGTTTAATTGCAATCTTGCAGCATCCAAATTCTTCCATAAATCCATCAAGAACTCCACCACTTCCTTTTCAAAGTCAGCAGATTCACTGTTGGCAATTGTCTTGAGCATGGCAAGATTGGAAGTATAATTGGAAGACGTGGCAGTGAACTTCGGCAAAAAGTCACTGTACCTCAATTGACTCTTTCTGCTTATATATTCCAAACTGGTATAGTACTGACCATATGCTTCATCCTTTAATTTATAAAAGTTCTTGACAGTTTTAGAAAGCTCGGAGGTTTTCAGCAACATCTGACTTTCAAACTCGGCCAAATCAGACATGGAAAGAGAATACGAAGACACGTCTAACAACCGGTTGAAAAATGTATGCTTCTGAACCGTTGCCACCAACTCATGATAGTCACTAGACTTGGTACCAATACAGATAGAATTCCATAATTCACCAAGAATATCACTGCTGGCGAGTTCTTTATAGTTTGTAAAATCAACATTGGCCAAAGAGGCAAAAATATCACCGTTCGTCAATTTCCTGATGCTATGAACCAGGCTTTCAAGTGGAATACCAGTTTCAAGGAATTTGGCAAAGAAAAGTGGATCTTGTTGAGAAATGAAATCGGACCACTGTTGATCTTGAGTGATAAAAGAAAACGCGATAACCTGATTGTCCTGATTAGTATCCTCTGCGATATACTTGTACAATGCAGCATTATCAACCTGGTTCTCAGATAAATATTCTTTCAATAAATCAAAGTTACTCTTGATGATTTTGTACCCATTAAACTTCAGGAATTTAAACAAGGTACTGAAAAATGGTGATAACTCCAACTTGAAGTTTGCAATAAGTCTCAAGGCAATTGTCTGACTAGTGAGCTCAAACAAATCGCCTTCAGTTCTGTTCTCAAACAACTTGAGCAATGGGACACCATGCTTACCAAATGATAATACTTTCTTTCCAAGTAATCCGTGTAATATCCCCAAGGAAACGTAGATTCTGGATGGACCAAATGATTCCTTCAAGTTTTCTAATACCTTAAAAATGGAGAAAACAACAGCCTCGAATTCTTCCTCGGTCTTTAAATTGACAACAATGTTGGTAATAAATGCGGTTAAAGTAGTTCCAAACTCACACTTTTGCTTCCCATCGGCATTTCTCACTGCAAAGTTGGATGCAAGCATAGCATATGGGAGATAGACTTGTTCCAAGAAAGGCAAACCGTGTTTAATCAAGTACAAATGTTCCAAGGGAATGGACATTAATAATCTGAGAGAGAACTTTCTGACAGAATCCATACTGGCCTTGAAGCCAGTTGATAATAAACAGAACCCCCATGACGGATGAATAAGGGAGGTTGGTGAGATCAAGCTAATGATATCATTGGCACCTGCCTCTGCTTGGTGTAAAGAAGTATCTATTCCCATAATTTCAAACAAGGTAGCGTATCGCGCCCATTCGTTCAAATGAGTATCAGTTTTGGAAGTATTCCAAGTGATAAAATCGTTAGAAAATGACGTGCTAATTGACTTGACACTGAGTTGCAAGATGGAGAGACAAAACTTTCTGTGTTCGTGGGAATTGCTGACCAACCCCAGTTGCAACAATTGCCAGTAAGAATTCTGTTGAACCACTTGTTGAAAGATAGCATTGGATACAAGTTTGGCTTCATTGACATAACGTAACCAAAGAACGTACGCATGGCTCTGGTGACTCTTAGATTGGCTATGGTTGAGAGCAAATATCAATTTCCATACAAGATCCGAGTCTGCAGTGCTCTGTCTGATACGGTCAATTCTCCAACGTATTAACTTGGATACAATTTCAGATATCTCATCGTCGTTGATACCCAAATACATCAATAAGATGTTGTCGATGGCTGAATCGATTGGATTGTTCATGAAAAAATGGTCCAAGAAAGTAAAAAGTTGCAACACGTTGAAGCATTCGTTACCGACAGACTCCAACTGAAGTTTGCCTGCTAGAAGAGTGTGGAACTCAGGAATAAAATTGTGCTGGTTGGCATTGATATGGCGAAGTAAAGATTCAGTTATCGAATTCAAGAGCCTTTCACTTGCCAAGGGCATTTTAGTTGCAATTTTCACCACATCTGCATAATTCACGTCTTCTTTTTCGCTGTACGCTATGTGGGTCAAGTAATTGGCAATGTTGGAGATGAGCTCATCGCTTGGATGCAAACCGTCCAAAAGATCGACTAGCGGAGCTAGATTTTGAGGGTTCTCTTCAAGAGTAGCAGAAAGACTAATTGCCAAATCTGCATGTTTCTCGGGACTCAAATACTTGGTAATCAGTAATACTGACATGGCAACCTTTTTCAAGATTAAGGCTTGATCTGTTGTATATTTTTTTCTCTATTCTTTTTTCCTATTTTGATTCATCGCGCAAAATTTAAGATAAGAAAACCCTATCGGTCAGGCAAGAATTCTGGAACGACCCCACTCAATAAGCCTCCATATAGCGTTTTTGCGCCTGGTAATTGGCCGATCCTTCTTAAAAAAAAGCAATATATGGCAGTCGCGTTATGTTCCTGCAAGACGCTGGGTCGCTTATCACTTCCGTACAGGGTGCAATTCCGCTGAATAGGACCACCTCACCAATTTTACGAGTACGGAAACGGAATGCGATTCCGCCCCCGCTGATACGAGATGTATATATTTCCCCAACTATATCACCCAACACCCTTGATAAACTATTACTCGATCAATGTTACGGCTTATTCTTGCAGTGGCTGTGATATTTGCATGCTTATTCTCCTTATACTTCTATCGCAAACCTGTTTCTAAACCTGGGTTCTATTCGCGTGTTTCGCAGCCATTGGTGGCAGTGGACCCCCGCTTCCAATGGGATAAAACACCAGCCTTGAAATCATATCCTTTCAAAAGCGCACCCTATAAACTCACTATGGGAATCCGCAGCCTTGATGTACAAGACTGGCTCTTGGTAGAACCAACATACAAGTCTCGTGTTGAGACAAAACATAGAATTATCAACGACCTTGATCCGGCCTACGGGAAGTCACTTCGCAGCAGCACGGTGTTGTTGAAGGATGAGGCTATCCCTGCGCTCGAAGAGTTCTATGACACAGTATTGAAATACATGGCTACCAAGTATCCCATGCACTTTAAGCTAGACGGGGCCTACTTCCTCAACCTCATAACCAATTCCAAGATTCCTATCAAATTTGATCCAGAAAAAGCTAAAACCTACTTGGAATATCTTGCGTATACCATTGAAGAAGACTTTATCATTCTCCTTAAGGATCCCTTGCGCCAACACGAGAGGGATGGTGAAGAATACTTTTTCAAAGCAGGAATATTTGCATTTGCAGCTGGATTCAATCCCCAGGATCGCTTCGATAAACCACTTTCTTTTGTTCACCATCCTATTCCTGGCTACGAGGAGAAATTGAAGGTTTCCATGAACCGGTTCTTTAACCGACTTTGTCCTAATCAATATGTTACCAGAAGTAACTTCTCCATTCAGACGCATAATAAATTCTTTGTTGATGACGCTAACAAAGGTCACAATTTACCATCAGAAGCGGTACAAGTTCCCATCCATTTCGATGAATTAGATTTCGATAACCAAGTCCACTACAGAAGTGAGCGGCAGGTGTTGACTAAATTGCCTCAGTCAGGTGCCGTTGTATTCACAATCAGAACTTATCTTATGCCACTAGCTGAAATTAAAAAAGAAGGGAAAGAGGTTTGCGATAGACTCGCTGGTGCTATCCAAGGGTTTCTGAAAGATATTGCAAGCTATAAACGGGCAGATGAATGGGGGCCCTCGGTTATTCAGTATTTACTGCTGCCTTGAATCAACTGGTTGATTAATATAAAGATATCGGTAAGTATATAAAAGTATCATCATAACTTGCCTATCTCCTCCTTGACTTCTTCCCAGATCTCAACATTCTTCTTAGCCCAGTCTATTAAGAAGCGATTGTAGGTCAATAAAATATCATAGATTACCTTGAGTTGATGCTCGTGGAAATGAACAAAGTTCCGGTCGATCTCACTGGCAATAAAAGAAGTATCCTCAAGTACAATACCCTGACATTTTTCCAATACCTTTATCTTTTCTTGAAGGTGGACAATCTTTTGCTTTCTAGTTTGTTCCGGATTCTGGTCTATAATCTCACTGACATACTGGGAAATCTTTTTGAAAGATGGAAAATACTTCGACTTTGAACTCGGCTTGGGCTGGTGCTGCACCTTTGGAGCACTATCGAAATCATACTTTCCTGATTTGCCTGTCTGCCCAACATTTTCAATGCGAGACGACTCTTCCTCTGCCCTTAACAAATCCTCTAAATCCTTCTTTTTGGTATCAATTTCAGCATCCAATAGTTGTTTCTGGCGTATCTTACTTCTCTGAAACTTGGATATTGATTGCAAAATTGACGTGTACTGTACTGCTTCACCTAGGGGTTCTGAAAACTTTGTCTCTAAGTCACCGATGAGGACATTAATCGTGATATACGATCGGTCAAAGACCTGTCCTATTTTGTCAAATATAATGTTGAGTTTTGGTTCACCGTAGCACGTTTTCTTAGATGAGTCAGACAAGACAAGAGAAAATGAATTGAAAATCGTTCCAAGCTCAGAATAGTCGTTAGATAATCCCATAAAGTTTTCCATGATTTTCTTGTTAATTTCGTCAAGAGTAGATGACTTGATAATGTACTTGGATTCTGGTATAGTTTCAGGATGTTTTTCACCATTCAATAATTTACTGGTCTTATCGGCAAACTTCTTCTTATTATCCTTTAAGAAACTCATGGTGTGGCCGTCAACCGGGTTTGGTAAGTGGTGATAAATAGGATTTGTCTTCAAGCCATTTTCTGGATTCAGCTGGTACACTGATTTTGGAAGTTGACTATTGATCAAAGCGATTTCATCAGCCCAATTTGAATTTGGGTCAAGGAACTTGGAGAAGAATTCAAGTGACCTAATCTGAGGGATTTGCAAGCAATTGTTCAAAAAATTAGCAAGTAGGCGTTTTCTGTGTTCAATTAATTTATTCTTGTTTAAGTGTGTCGAATTGATGTACGAGTATGATGCTGAATTTGTCTGGGTGGACGGAGGAGAAGCATTGGAATTACCATTGAATCCATTGAGAACATTGAACTTGGTATAATTTTTTGGTGGTATTGGAGGTACTATCACTAAGGGCATTATTCTTCGTAACACTTCACGTAAACTCTCAAAATCACTGTACCTTCGCCTGGTTTGTATTTCTTCGGTGTCATTAATAAGTTTGATGGTATACACAATGTATTTCTTCAGGGAGTTGATCAGACCCTCGTTGGAGTTGCCTGCTTCGGTGATTTGAATTTTTACCTTACTGTTCGGTTTCAAAAGCTTGGTGATTCGGGTCTCGGAGCTGATGGCAACAGCATTATACGTATCTATGCTCTGTGATGCTTTATAAAGAAGAATTGAATCATCGCCTTTCTTATCTTCTTCGTTTGGATTGATATCAACACTTGGCTGGCTCATCAAGCTGGCAATGCCTTGGTGAGTAAAGGGATTGTTGTCCTCATCCTCAAACGTATGGGGTTCCGGAGTCGTCATGGCAAAATGAGAGCGTCAAACAAGGGAAAAAAAGGGTCAACGCTTAAGTTACACTTAAGCTCACCGTAAATCACTTAGTCTAAAATATCTTTCTGGAACAGTATCGAATAAATGCACGGACACGATCCTGAAGATTTAACTGTTACCTTACTAGTGTGACCTACTAGATTAGGAATTGAGGATATGGGGTGTGTTTGTGCAGGATAGGTGTTGATAGTGCGACACGGTTTGCGACATTGCGCATTGGGGAAAAGAGAGATGTCGCGACCATAGAGGAAAATTTCAAGAGAGAGAGATTTACCATAAACAATATCGATGTCTACCGTATTTCCAGGGGATAATGTGAGTGTAGAGGTGCAGTTTGCTGCTGTTCTTGAGAATTCACGTTCTGAAATACATGAATATCTTATTGAATTCAAAGAAATCGCTGCTTCCAAGGCGTTGGCTGCCAGCGATAATAGCGACAACTCAGAAGAGTTTGTCAATTGGGATTTGGAGACGAAGCTTTGGGACTTGGTAGATTTTCTAAACACCTACCGTCCACGCCCTATTGATGAGTCTATGACAAATATGCTCGATCTTAAATTTGACGAATACTTGAATCAGAACTCTGACATCTATAATTTGTGGACCGTGAGCTCCTGGTTACGCAACAACTTCCCATCGCCAGAGATACCCATGCAAGGATCTCATGCAAAATGGTATAACACAAAGCTAGCTATTGATAACCAGGACTTAAAGGTGCTAACCAAGACCTCTAACAATGACTACGTTGATTCGTTGGACGTCGATGCACCTTTGAGAACGAACAAGTTGGTACATCCCCAGGATGAACAAGTCGATGCAACAAACTTCCACTTAATATACCGTTTGTTGCTTCTGAACAAATTGGTTGAAGCACGAGAGCTCTCTACCAGCTCAGGTAATTATGCCCTTGCCATGATCTTACTTGGATATTCCGAAGGATTTGTAACATTAAATGAGGACACTGTCCCCGTCACTATTAACGACCAAATAAAACAGGTGAGACACAAGTTACTTTGGAAGAAAACCGTCTACAATTTGTCACAACAAGCATTAAACAAATATGAGTGCATGATATATAATTTCTTATGTGGCGGTGACATTAGCTTGAACCTTCAGGAGGCTAGCAACAGTTGGGAAGAATCATTGTATCTTCATGTCTCAAAATTGTTTGGCTTTTTCGAAGAAAAGTTCTACATATCACAATTGCCATCGGGTTCCGATATCCCATTCAGATCGCCTGAACCTCAGTTGAAGACGATAAGTGAAATTCTCAATGCGATGCTGAATTCTGGTACAAGGGCATCTGAAGAAAGCCGGAACCCATTAAGGGTTATCATTGGAGCTGTGTTGCTGGGCAATGAATCTTCATTGTTGCGTAACATTGTCAACTCCTTCTTGAATGACAGTGATGTTTTGGTAAAGCCATACCTTGAACGTGTCGTCACTCACTTAGCCATTTATCAACACCTTGATGGTGCATCCATTGATACCCATGATCTTACCACCATGATCACTTTGTATATCTCCAAATTATCTGGATATGGACTTTCAGAATTGATTCCTGTCTACTTGTCATATATTCCTGATGAAAAAGATGCTCGGGAGACATATTCGCTCTTTTTGTCATCCATAACAGACCCTGTCGAAAGATCCAAGCAAATTGAAGTGTACCGTAAATTTGTGGGTCAGCAAACCACAGTGGAAAATGACATTGTTGTAGTTGACGAGGCTCAAGATTACAAAATGGTGAATGTTTTAAGAAGAACTGTGGAAAGAGTTATGGTTGAGACAGAAGAACATTACCGTCAAGGCACCACAATCTTTGTTAAAGACGATCCTCAGCTGATCGAAGATGTCGACTTTAAATTGTACCGGTCAGTTGATTGGTTTTATGAAAATAATATGTATGAAGATGCCATTTCTGCGTCCTTGGTGGTAATTAGACGGTTCTTACTCAGTGGTAAGTTGGCAGCCTTGCAACGGTTTGCAGAAGACAAAGGTTTTAAGAAATTAATCCGGGACTACGATGCTGAAGTCCATACCAGGACCATCTTGACTCCAGGATATGTTGGTCCAATCAGTGATGAAAACAAACAAGAATTGTTACAATACGCTGCTTTGACAGAAGGTCTTGATATAATAAAGGACTGGAAGGCATTTTTAGCCAGCTATAAAGTTGATGGGGTCGCTGATAAGTCGCCATTGTGGGACTCCAGCGAAGTTGAAAACTCGATCGAAAAGATTAGTAAGACCTTAAATGAGTTGATTTTCAACTGGTTACGGGAATTGATAAGCATTGCTACAGAGACTTCGTTGTATGAGGAATTGAGGTCAATTTACATTCCTTACTTAATTATAGAATTGTTGCAGATCTACCAGAATGCCCGGTTAAAAGACTGGAAGTATATGAGAAAAGCTTTCGCCGTCATCAACAATGTGGCAAACGAGCAGGCCAATGATTTCTTGAAATGTTTCACCCGCTGCGATAGATTGGATGAGTTTTTGGTGAAAGCCGGCGAGGTGGCCATTGTGGCTGCTGAACGTGGTATTGGTGGAATATTCAATTAGTTCAACGATGAAGCCTTTTCATATAATAAATCAACAACATTAGACAAGCTCTTAACAAGATCCAACGAAGCATCATATGCAGCATCTCTTCTAGGCTCGTCGTATATGATCAACCATCCATTTCCTTGGTCCAAGACCCCGTAAAAAACCTTATCCAAGATCATCTGTGACAATTTCCCTTCAACTTGTTGTAAGTTTAAGCCAATAGATTTGGAAATGTGTGATAACTCAACGCAACTGTAAGATTCTATAATTTTCAACAAATTCTGTTCTAACAAGTTATCATACAAGGCATTGAAGTGGTTCTTGATGATTGGGTCTGACTTGAGTTCAGTTGAGTAAGTAACCAAAGACGTTTCAAAGTCCTTTAAGGATTTGTTGGAGTAAGCTGTAGCAATCGACTTCATGGCGTCAATATCCTTCGATTGGTACTTGACAACGTTCTTGTGGGACAAGATGTTGTTTACATCGTCAACCAAGTTCAACATGATTTTGGTCAAGAGCATGTACTTTAAAACAGCAATGGCACGACTGTCTTCTTGGGAGTTGAAACCTTCAAAAGATTCGTAAAAGTATGAAAATGCCGTCTTGTAGTCTTTGTCTTCCGAATTCAAGATCCCGCTCTGGCAGTCGAGTTCGGCTTGGAGTAAAGTGGGGCAGTAGATAGAGTTAGCTGAAGTTCTGGCACTGGTAAGTGCAGCTCTTGACTTAGGGAGATTGCGCAAGGCATGGTAGATCTTTGATTCCAATAATTGTACTTCAACAAGCGACGATTTGTCATCCAACTTTTTGTATTCGTGCAACAAGTCTGTTATGATCTTGAGGGCCTCTTGATATAAGCCTTTGTTGTACAACAAGTCAGATAATTTCAATTGTAATGTCTGTCTCAAGAACAGCAACTTGCTTTGTACGGCCCATTCGATGCTTTCCTTGGTGGCAGAGATCTGGATATCAAGGGCATTAGGAATACTGTCAAAGTCTTCAATCAACGTCTTGACAATTTTGGCGGTTTTAGACTTAGCAAATTTACCCAACACTGTTCTTGATTCAGTGAGCAACTCGCTCAATTGAGTGGCCTTTTGTTGGCTTTGGTATATCTTGCCCAACTTCAATATAGCGGTCTCTTGGTCCTGTAACTTCTTCGTGGTGGGCTCGTCCTGCGATAAAATTATTTCCTTATATTTAGATACTGCAAGATCAAAGTTCTGTTGATCGGCAGCAGCGCTGGCCTGTTCCAATGCAGACATTGTTTCTTGATGTTGGTGGTGATCGCTTTTTGCCATCCGACAATTTGAACGGTCTCTTTTGCATTGTCATTTTGGTAGGTACACGACACTGGGTAACTAGAGAGAGAAAAAATCTGGCTTCAGGCTTTTTGGTAGACACCAATGATTAGCTTACGAGCAGTAACGCGTAATCTCGTGCGTGTTAATAGGACACATGTGTATGGTCCTTTTAGGACATATGCCAACACACCATTTCCTATTAATCATAAGGAAGCACAAACTCAGCGGGACTTGGAAAAGCTTCCTAAGTACAAACAATGGGCGATCTACTTCCAGTCTGAAAAGTTCAAGAAGGGTATGACTGTCTATTACGTGTGTGCTTTTGGTGTTGTGTGTGTGTGCTTTTACTATTACATGCGTGATCGGTATCATGAAGATAAGCAAATCCAGTATGTCAAGCGCAAATACCAGGACGACCCCAAATCGTTATCGGAATATGAGTATTTGATGTTGAAGAAGTTGAGTCGCGAGACATTGCGTCCCAAGGAAGAAAAGAAGTTCCGGATCTACTCGATGATGAGAAAGGAGTTTAGAAGAAAGAACTTGTTGGATAAGGACGTCATGTTCAACCCCAGTCCTGAGGAGTTGGAAGCATGGTATGATCTGCAGTCCCGGATAAGTTCTCGTAAGGCGCCTGTCTTGGATCCAAAGGATCAGCAACTTCATGATGAGAAAAGCAAATCTGTTGAAGAACCTGAAGTGCCATTGAACAATGCCAATAATCCCAATATCATGCCTGCTGAAGATACCACTGAGTTTTATGAAAACATGGCACAGGCCTATGATGACGCCATTAAGTGGGAAGAACGTGGTGTATTAATGGGTATGCGTCGTAACTGGCTCATGAGACAGGTCAAGGGCGATGTTTTGGAAGTGGCATGTGGAACAGGAAGAAATATTCCTCACTTTCGTCCTGAGTTGGTTAATTCTATTACATTTCTTGATTCTTCGCGTAAAATGGTGGATGTGACGCAGCAGAAGTTTAGAAAATCGTACCCTGAGTTCAAGAACGTTGGTTTCACTGTTGGTAAGGCGGAAGATTTGGTTCTGCTTGCTGACAACTCGTTCCGCTACGATACGATTGTGGAAGCCTTTGGCTTGTGTGCGCACGAGGATCCCGTGCAGGCGCTCAGGAGTATGACACAGCTTTTGAAGCCGGGAGGAAGGTTGGTTTTATTGGAGCATGGTCGGAGTACATGGGACATGGTGAATAATCATCTTGATTTCCGGGCCCACAAAAGAATGAAGACTTGGGCCTGTAGATGGAATTTGGATATTGGTGAGTTGATTGACGAGGCAGGTTTGGACATCACCTACGAGAAACGGGTCCATTTGGGAACTACGTGGATGTTGGTGTGTAAGAGACCCGAGGATCCAATCAGCCAGGACGAGAAACCGTTCCTCAACAAGTTATTTGGAACAGAAGTCAAGCCTATTAAGAGAGAATAGCGAGCAGCAGCAGCAGCAGCAGCAAAAAAAAAAGTCCGTGGGGCATGAGCATTTTGTACATAGTTTTGTTAATAGCGCGCATATTACACCTATCAGGTAACTACTTCTAGGCGTCGGATGTTCACAAGACTCGCGGTGTTTCGAGGCCGATGTTGTGCCGTACAGTTACGGAGACACAGTAGTGGTGTGTCAGCCATCCATCCACTTTTGCTCAAACGAGCCGAAGTGATGCAGAAAGAGTACCATGATCTTGAAAAAAAAATGGCATCGGGCGAATTCGACCAAGACGTCTCGATCAAGTTTTCGAACCTCAGTGTGATACTCGACCACTATCATCAGTATAAGCGAGAATTGGCGAGTTTGCACGAGCTTGAGGCCATGATTGAAGAGCCGGGCCAGGATGCAGAGTTGGTGGAGGTAGCGCAGCGCGAGCTCGAAGAAACGGTGCCATTGATCAACCGACTGGTGAGCGTGCTTCTGTCGCGGCTTCTTCCTCCGCTCAAGTATGGAGACAAAGCATGTATAGTGGAGCTTCGTCCTGGGGTTGGTGGCTCTGAAGCAGCGCTATTTGCAGCCGATCTCATGCAGATGTACATCAATTACGCCAACTACAAGAGGTGGAAGTATACGGTGGTGTCGCACAGCGAGGGAAACAACGGGTTTCTCAACGAAGCGATCATTAGTTTGGACGAGCCTGGTGCATTCAATGCCTTGCGGCACGAGAGTGGAGTGCATCGTGTGCAGCGAATCCCCAGTACCGAAAGCAAAGGACGCATCCATACGTCGACGGCGGCGGTCGTTGTGTTGCCCAAGATCTCCGACGGGACAGAAACGTCGTTGCGGGACGATGAGCGGCTGTTTGCTCCGGGCGAGGTGCGTATCGATACGATGCGTGCGAGCGGCAAAGGTGGCCAGCACGTCAACACCACCGATTCTGCCGTGCGCTTGGTGCATATCCCCACGGGGATCATGGTGTCGCAGCAGGACGAGCGCTCGCAGCCCAAAAATAAGGCCAAGGCCTTTAGTATTTTACGCGCGCGACTTGCGGCTCTCGACCGTGAACGCGAACTTGTCGAGCAGCGCAAAATGCGGACGGACCAAGTAACCACTACCGACCGTTCTGACAAGATCCGCACATACAATTATCCCCAAAATCGGGTCACCGACCACCGCTGTGGATACTCGTTGCACGACTTAACTGGATGCATGGGTGGCGAACGGTTGGAAGACGTTATTGATAAACTCGAGACCTGGGAATTTGAAGAACGGTTGCAACAGTTGATCAGCCTGAGCAGCAATTAAAGTTTTGTACATACGCTCTCGGTTCGCGGTAAGAAGAAAAATTTAAATAGTACACCCACCCAAACAAAAAATAAATAAATCTCGACTTCCCTCGCTACTTTTTGGCGTCCAGACTCGCAACAAAGCTTCACTCTCCGATGCCCGCAAAATCAACTTATTCTTTCCCACAAAAAAAATAACAATAGTGCAGGGTTTTTTTTTTCTTGCTGGCCCACGGTATGACCGCCTCATAATATCCGGCATTCTTTTTCTTGTGATGTTTCCTCCAGCACCCGAGTAGAACCCTTCCAACATTGGATAGAGAAGTGGTTTGTGTGGAGTCAAACTCCACATATCAGATTGTAAGGAATATCACAAGACTAAGCCCATTGAACCCTTTCTCTCTCCTGCTTTATTTCTCTTTACGGAAGGATATCAAACCTCGACTCACGTACTCTGCAGGAACAAGCCTGATCAATAGAAACGTAAAAATAAAATAAAAAAAAAATTTAAGCCAACTTCACCATATTTTGATTCACCATCCAAAACTTTTGTATGTTTGCAGACTTCTAGACTATCCCTCTACAGTTCCTGCTGTCTACATAATTCAAATCTTATACATCCATACAACCCAATCCCTTGCCCCACGATTTTTAAACGCGTTTGATCCCATCTTTTTTTTTTTTTTGGGGAGCCTTCTATACATTTTTCCACCACCAGCATCTTGTCCGTCCAATGTTGCCCATTTTACCTTTACTATCGCTAGCATTCGTCTTACCGGGTTTGGATGCTTTGGGAATCAGTGTGCCGCCTATCAAGTCGGGCGATAAGCGCAGCTACTCTTCCAGATCCCGTCTCAACAACTGCGTTGCGTATCCAACGATCAGCAACGATATCATCATGGTCAGTGTTAGTTCTGGCGACAAAATCACATCACAACAACTTGACCTCAATGTCTTCGACGATGAAGGCAACTCGTTGCGTCACCAGCGCGATATCTCCCACGATTTCACCTTTATCTTCACCAACCTCAACAATCCCACCCAGGTCAACGAAGAAACTTCATCAGGAAAAAGATCTTCTTTCTTTAACTTTCGTCACAATATTAAAAGCGACAACAATGAAGTGGCCGTAGATGCCCAGAACGAGCTCTTTGATTCTAATAAGGGTAAGTCGATGATCTATATCTGTTTCGACAACTTGTATGCCGACAAATCGTGGTCTTTCCAGCCAAGAGAACACGACGTACAGCTATTTGTCGATGTCAAGAGCACCAAGATGTTCACCCAAACCAACTACAAGTTGTACGCCCAGTATTTCAACAAGAAACATGCACAAGGTTCGGCATCTGCAAGCACAGACTCCGAATCTGAGTTTACCGAAAAGGACTTTGATTCCAAGATCAGTTCTCTCAAGATGGAATTGGGTAACGTCATTGATACCTTGCATGCTCTGGAAAATGTATTGAGCACTTTGATGGACCAGGAGTATGCTCTTAGAGATGTCAACGAACAGATCTTTGAGCAGTACACTCGTATCAGCGTTTTGTTATTTGTATCCATTGGCGTTTGTGGGTTGGCCCAAATTCTCTACGTCAAGTACTTTTTGAAGAAGAAACGGCTTCTTTGAGTTCTATAATAATTTGACCTTCCCCCTCACCTCACCTCCCACATCACCAGCATCTATAATTCTTCTTGTATAATTACATACTGTTTCGCTTATATATAATACGTTGTTGCTAGTTTCCTCTCATCTTTTCGGTATTAATGATATCTTGGCATACGCTTTCCATGGCATCCTTGTCGATCAAACTGCCGACATTAGAGTATGCTAAACTGGCCTCGTAGCCCATGATAACCCGCTGTTCTGTGATTCCCAACTCGCCGTGACTCAATGCCTTAAGTACGTTGTAGTACCGGGTTATATTGGAGCGCACCAGGCTATTAATATCGTCGTTCTTGTCCGAATATATCTCCCACGACGATTCCTCTTCGAGCTTGGTGATCGACACCGATGCTTGACCAGGAGCATATGAAGATTCTCCTGCGGCCTGGAGTTTACTGGCATTGGAATTTACCGTCAAACTCGACCGGTTTGTCGTCTTGTACAACCAGATATAGCCATTAACTCCCAATATTATGCTGACGTTACCAGGTAAATCGTACGAATGGTTCTTAGACTTGACAATCAAACTGCTTGGCACCTTCAAAAATATCCCGTTTCTTAACTTACCATACTTCAATGATCTCGTGTGTAGCGACGCTATTCCGTTGTTGAACATTGTCTGGATTTCGGCATTCAACAAATCACCCTCCTTCAAGAAATTCCTCATCTGTAACTCATCGCTTTCACTCTTTCTTCTCAAGACACCGCCAGGCAAATTTACCGACCCCAACATAAGTACAGCATCTTGTTTACATCCAATATCGACCTTCCACCGCTTGTTCCCTACTTCGGTGATACGGCCGACAATATGATCGCCAGTTTCCGGTTGGTACCTTCCTCTCAAGGGAATAACACTCAATAATCTGTTCACCCGTGATATGCTTCCTGCAACCGAAGAATATGTCTTGTCCTGCAAAAAGTATGTGCCATGGCCTTTCATCCATACTGGGTCATCAGTCACAAGCTCACCAGGAGTCACAATCGAGTTCTTGGAAGTTTCATCATCAGACATATCGATATCAGAATCAATGTCATTGACTCTTGATGTAGGTTTGGTAATGGAAATTACGTCGGTAACGGCCACCATTTTTACTTCTTCTCGATGTTCTAACCAAATCTCATCGCACCTACCTCGCTGATGAAAACAGAAAAATGCTGCGTAGTTAATACTTTCCTGCACATAATCCAAGTTTTTCTTCCCAGTAAACCTATTTTCTCTCTATGGTGTGTCTGGGGCACCTCAAAAAAAAAGCATCGTATGCTTCGCTGCTGCTTCAGTTTACGATCCCTACACACCATGAGCTTTGCCCCACCAGTGAATCGAACCATGAAGGAATTGGACAGACATTTTTTTGTCAAGGAAGTGCCGTTGGCTGCGGCGTATTTCCCCGAACCACGCCATCTCGGACAGTTTGTCAAGGTGTGCAAACAAGATATCTTGTACAAGCCTGGTATCAAGCACATAGTGCCGATGGATAAGTCAAAGGGGGTTTTATTGAGAGAAGGGTTGGATGTGGACAATTACACAAGTGGCATCTCAGATATCACCAAGGAAAAGATCAAGGAATACGGCATTGTCATCAAGCCCTACACCATGAAACTCGACTACGATTTCTGGAAAACTGATGATATATTGCATGCAGTGTTGCCTGAAGCGTTACTTGACGAAATACCCAGTGGATTTGCCCAGGCAGGTCATGTGGCTCACTTGAACTTGCGCGATGAATTCAAGCCATATGGTGCCCTTATTGGCCAAGTTATCTTGGACAAGAACTCTAAGATCGAGACAGTGGTAGACAAGTTAGACACAATCGATACGAAGTTCCGGACATTTAAAATGAAAGTCTTGGCCGGTAAAGATGATCTCAATGTGGAGCAAAATGAGAGTGGGTGTCGGTTCCGCTTTGACTTCAGTAAGGTGTACTGGAACTCGCGTCTCAGTACCGAGCACGAGCGTTTGATTGACCAGTTTCAACCTCAAGAGGTTGTTGGAGATGTTTTTGCTGGTGTTGGGCCATTTGCGGTGCCTGCTGGTAAAAAGAATGTCATTGTGTTGGCCAACGATTTGAATCCAGAAAGTTACCGGTATCTAGAGGAAAATATCAAGATAAATCATACGGGCGACTTTGTTAAGTCTTTCAACTTGGACGGCCGTGAGTTTATCAGACAATCACCGCGGTTATTGCTTGACTGGTCGAAGCAGAAAGTGATTGAAAAGACCAAGGTTGTTAAGAGACGTAAGATCGACCCAACCACCAATGAAAAAGTGTCTGTTCTGGATAAGCAAGTGACCACGGTTGAGATACCGACCTTTTTTTCGAACTATGTGATGAACTTGCCTGATTCGGCCTTGACTTTCCTTGACGAGTTTATTGGGTTGTATGGCCGTGATCCGGAAGTAGCTGATCTTGTGAGGCATACACCCAATTTCAAATTGCCTGTCATTAATGTCCATTGCTTTGAAAAGTATTCCAACGACGAACCGGAGCCTTCAATGGAAGAATTGCATTCCCGAGTCCACAAGAAGATCGCCAAAATCATAGACTATGATATTCCTTTCGAACAGCTTCATTTCCACTTGGTAAGACGTGTTGCTCCTACTAAACCAATGTTTTGCGTGTCATTCGAATTGCCAGAACCAGTGGCCTTTAGACAACTGGGAACCGAAAAATAATACTGGATCCGTTTCACCCAAATTGGCATGTTGCGTTTTATACGAGATCATAATATTATTTTATGTGACAAAAAAAAAAATCCAAAAAAAATTCCGCGGCATCGGTGCTGTTATCATCAACCGACAACGACTCGAGGCACCAAAAACTCTCCTTACTTCCATATAGATTCTGTATTAGTACCACCAATGTCGAATCCACTCCAGATTGTAGACGTTACCACCGTTGACCAGACCACTGCGGCTAAACTTTTGGATGCAGCCATCAAACAAGGGTTTCTCTTTATCGATGGCCATGGGTTTTCACAGGCCGAAATCGATGAGCTCTTTGAGTTATCGAAACAATTTTTTGCACTTCCTACGGAGTACAAAACACAGTACTCAATCAATTCGTCCAATCACGGGTATGTCAACTATGGCGGCGAAAGTTTGGATCCCTCAGATCATAACCGAGGCGATCCCAAAGAAGCATTGAACTTTGCCGGGATCAATTTTTTAACGGGAAAAACGGCCCAGCCTATTCCCGACTGGTTTACAACGGAACTGACGCGTCTGGAAACGATAGCAGCAGCTATCCGTAAACTACATGCACTCTCCGTCAAGTTGCTCCAGATCCTTGCTCTCGGGCTCAACATCGACGATTCAGAAACTGTCAAGGGCACAGATTGGTTCACGGCTAAGTACGACCCTTCAAAGGAATCGGGTTCAACTTTCAGATTCTTGCACTACCCGGGCCAGAAAAGCTTGAATCCTGAAGCAGTGATCCGTGCTGGTGCCCATACCGATTACGGCTCAATGACACTCTTGTTTCAGCGCGAAAACCAAGAAGGGCTTGAAATCACATCCCAGGTATCTGGCGAATGGGACCCTGTACCATACGTGCCATCAGCCGTGCCTGGAATGGCTCCGCCATTGGTGGTCAACATTGGGGACCAATTGAACTACTGGACGGGTGGTTTATTGAGGTCGACTATTCATCGCGTGAAATTCCCGGCCCAAGCCCAGATCACTGGCCAAGATAGGTATTCAATTGCGTTTTTTAGTCACCCCAATGACGACACACTTTTGGAACCAGTGCCTAGTAATCTTACCAGAGGAAGTACAAAGGGATCAAATAAAGTACCCATTACTGCTGCAGAGCACTTGAAAAGACGTTTGGCTGCGACGTATGGCTGGGACTTGTTGTAACCTCCTCATATTTCTTGATAAATTTATGGGTATATTTTTGTTCCGCGGCATTGCCGTATCTGGTAATGTATTCCGACCGATAAATATATTTCTTTGGTTGACTCCTTATCGGTAATGTAGCCAAGTATCTTAATGTCGGTTGCTTCTCCGTTGAGAGATCTGGTACTGTTGATTGGAGATGAACTGAACGCTATTTCAGATCCAGTGGAGATCATCCAGATCATTAACGAGAAAGAATTAAAGAATTACCGGCTCGGGATTGCTCTCCTCTTTGTCGCTGTCAGTACATGGATCATTGGTCTTGAATTGGTCAATGTGGTGCTCAAAGGTGACGCATACAACAAACCATGGCTCTTTTCGGTAATTACTGGGTCCTGTTTCATTTTAAACTTTACTCCTGAGGTGATAAACTGGTTCAGAGGAGTAAACCCGGATGATGACGGTGAGAAACATAATGAAATATCCACACAATTGAGCCGTAGCGAGGTGGTATCGCTAGCCTTGCAGATCGCTTGCATCTACTTCTTATACAACGTGTTTGTCATGGAAGCATTGCAGTATACCTCAGCCTCAAACCAAACGGTGATAGGATCAACATCGAGTATCTTCACCTTAATTGTCGGAGTGGTGCTCAGAATCGACAAATTTACACTTAAGAAATTGACATGCGTCTTGATCAGTACCTTGGGGGTGTTTTTGGTCAACTATAGCGAATCGACCAAGGAAAACGACGGAGGAAACTTGTTCCAGCCGAAAAACGTCCCCTTGGGCAATACATTGGCTCTCTTTGGTGCATTTCTCTACACATTGTACTTGAATATCATGAAGATGAAGTGTGGGGGCGACAGAACTACGAATGAAAGACAACTTTTTGGTCTTGTTGGTATCTTTACCTTTTTATTGGGTATTCCTCTCTTGATTGTTGTGAATTACTTGGGAATAGAAACTCTCGAACGTCCCCCATCGGCCATGGTGCTTGTTCTGGTTCTTGTCAATGGTATCTTTTCCGTCATCTCTGACTACACAACTGTATTGGCGATGCTTTTGACCAGTCCTTTGGTTACTACCCTTTCGTTAACCTCATCGATCCCTATAACAATCTGTATCGATTTTATCATCATATACGTCACCGAGGACGATCCGACCAAACATAACTCGAAGGGATTTTTATATTTCTTGGGCATTGCCAGTGTCGTCTTATCGGTGATTCTCATTAATGTCAATCTCACCACTGAAACTGAGTTTATTGAACACGTTATAGAAGATGCATTGGAAGAAGCTATAAAGGAAGATGAAGTTCTCTCGCCAGTGTTATCGCCTTTATTGTCGCCTCGTGTTAAAAGTACATTTCTGTCACCACTCTTGCAGTCAACCCAGAAACTGTACAAGGTTGGGATCAGAGGCTCGGATATCTTGGCTCGGCTTTCACCAGCATTTGTATCTTCTACAGTTAATGTCAATCCCTCACAGTTGAACCTCAATGCTACGGCCGAAGAGGAGGCGCCGTTGTTCAACACAAATCACTCGCAGAACTTGTACACAATCGACTCAGCCATATCGCACAACGAAGTTAACTATGTTGTTTACAGTGGTGAAAACCATCGGTATCATGTCAGGCCAGTTAGTCGTAACGAATAGCATAACATCTTCAATCTTATCTTTTTTATATCAATACATTTGTCTCTATAAACTAGTCTCTCTCCAAACTGGTGTGGAGCTTGTTCTCTCTCATAAATAATGACGAGATGTACCCAAGCGAAATGGTGGCTATACTAAAGTAAAAGGCACCCTTGCAGCCAGACGCATATGAATCTCTGATGGCCATCTGAATTACCTTGGGTGCATGGTCGGCGTAGTTGGTGTTATTCAAAGCGCTGCCAATAATCGTGGCAGCTTCCTCTTTGTCCGGGATCAACTCGTTAATCTTGGTTGTCAAGCTTGAAAGTAAAATGCTCTGAAAAATGGCTGAAGATACAGTGACACCGATTGTGGATCCTGTGGATCTAAAGGTATATTGGACCGAAGTGGTACATGCTTGGTACTTGACAGGAACAGATGAAATCAAGGCCAACAATGTCACGGTCAATAAGGATGAGTATCCAATTCCAGATGGAAGCAACAAAGTGAATTGTTTAAATACAGAGGAGTCAGGCTCCAAAGTCAGAAGTCTGATTACTCCCAAAACACTCAAGAGACCTGAAAACACGGTTAAGGAGTAGTAGCGTCCTGTCCTTTTCATGTAAAGTCCGGCCCCAAAAGATCCCACTGATACCCCAAAAAAATTTGGAACTAACCTTTCACCAGTCTGAGTAGCGGTGAAACCCATTACCGAACTAAAGTAGATAGGGACGTAAAAGAGATAGGAGAAAACGCCCATTGTAAAGAACCAGTTGGCCAAGGACGATGCAATCACAGTTCTCACCGCCATCAATTCTAAAGGAATGATGGGTTCGGCTGCGATGTAAGCTTCAGTATAGATAAACCCAAGTAAAAAAATGAATCCCAGGACAATTAAGCCAGTAAAGGTCCATGAAGTGAATTCAATATTTCTTCCACCCAATGAAGCAGCAATCATGAAAGAAATTAAAGAAGAAATAATGCATCCAGCCCCAGCAAAATCAACTCGTTTCAATTTCTCTTTAATATCGGCACCTTGGACACCCAATCCAGGCGAGCCCTCAGGTAGGTTAAGGAACAAGAATATACTAACACCAACAAAAACAGCCAATGGCACTTGTAAGATAAATACCCACTTCCAGCCCAACCAATCGGCAACAAACCCACCGACAATACCACCGGAGGCGGTTCCTAAACCAAAGGCAATGTTGGCCAATCCTTGGTAGTATCCTCTGTCCCGCAAGGGAATTAAATCCGAGAAAGTGATGGTTGACAATACATTCATTCCTGAGCCACCACATCCAGTAATAAATCTACCTATTACTAACCATACCAAGGAGTTAGTGGCACAGATAGCGCAACCAATGGCAAAGAGAGCCGAACAGATCAAGAGAAGAGGTTTTCTGCCAAAAATGTCCGATAATCTGCCAAAAATCGGCTGGAATGCTGCTGCTGATAACAAGTAACCCGTTCCAATCCATGAAATATTCTTGATTTCGTTCAAATCAGAAGCGATTACAGTTAAAAGCGTAGTCACAATTGTAACATCCAAGGCCGAGAGAAACGCACTCAAGTATAAACTGTAAACGAGCGTGCCGAGATGTGCTTTTGGAACGGCGTATCCGTCATTTTCGTCGAGATCCTTGGGTAATTCAATCAGGCCGTATAGTTGCGCTTCTTCCGCAGCGAGCTCGCCGGCAACTAGCCCCAGTGGTCCAGTAGAGGCATCCTTAAGTACGCTGGGAAGCAAGTGGTGTGATTCGTGTTCTCCTTGTCGAACCTCAGCCATCATGGAATAAGAAAAGCAGATACGGTAAAGAAAACAATTGCGTGATATGTTTCGGCTTCGGGCCTTATCCCGTCTCTTTTTCTATCGCGAAAATTTGTGGTGGCAGATAAGGCGAATGTGCGCACTAAGTTCTGATACGAGGTTATCCGGCTGTATTCTTATTTCTAATTTGGACGCCATAGTTAAGAACCCTCAATTCACTAGAAACGAAACGAGGGGCGGATCACCAAAGTTTAATTCTTCTACTATTGTCTACTATTGAAATCGCATATTTATGTATGTAAGTCTGGTGACTAACCAGCTTCTGCCTCGATTATATTGCGCTTGGATATCTGTCACTGTCGGCGTATTGTGACGTACAATTTTTTCTTGTCGGAGTCAAACCGGTGACTCAGGAATTGATCGGCTCCAAATCAGACAGGTCCGTTTTTCTGACCATTGGTTCTGAAAAGGTATTGGCTACACTCTTGCTTCTGGTTACAACATCAACTCATGCCTTGAAGAACGTAAGGTAAAATGATAACATGACCATGATTATCATTAACTGAAAAATCAATGGTTATCTCTCTCAACTTTTTTTTCAGACGCGTTTCGAAAATCTATCAACAACCATGTCGTTTCAAATACACCCGGACATACCAGAAGTCACAGCCAGTCTTGTGCCGATGCACATTCAGTACAGCGGTCCAGCAAATACCAAAGATTTTTTTGCGCCATCGAAACAAGATTCTCCACAGCCAACAGCATACTTTAGGGGTTGTAAATTACTTGCTTCTACCATTGATCTAAAGCACCATGTAGGATATGTTGTGAACGGGTCAGAAAGCTTCTTACCTGTGCTGCCTGATGATGAAAATCCAGAAATCAAAACAGTGAAGACATATGTTCCTGTGGCTCGATTCCACCATATCGACGTATATGGACACGACAGCGTGCCAGAAAGTAATAACCAATGGCTAATGATTAATGAATGGAGAGAATTGAGTGCTCTTATCCACGAGGACTAAAACATATAGATTCTTTTGTACTTCCCAATAAATAAGAAATCAATCTCATAGAAAAAATTTGGTCATGTCTCTATTTGTAGATGACTCTGATGATGAAGCTCCTAGAGAGAAAAGACAAAGAACCAATCAAACGGAACCTATTGTCGTGGACGTATTAGATCCGGACGATGATTCTGAAATAGAATGGGAAGAGGTTATTGCCCGCAAACCTCAAGATGAATTTACAATAACCATCGATGATCTGGACCCGGCTTCCAATGCAAGAAGAAAGAAACTAAAACAGTTAATAATGGCAAAGAAAAGAAGAACAAGTATCCACTATTTGGGTATGACATCATACATGCTCTTTGCCCACGAAAGAAATCAGTGGCTTTCTGATAATAAAGTGTTGAAAGTCTTGAGAAAACTACTTCCAGATATCTTACTGAAACGAATAAAGAAGTTCAATAAAGGTTTGATACAAGCACTCCCAAATTCAGAAGAACTAAAGTCACAGTTTGTCTACATTTTGAAATACTTAATCAAATGGTTCCGCCTTAACTTCAAAATCGACTCCAATGGATTACGTGTATTGGGGTATCTTCCCAAGATGGAACCCGAGAAATATTTTCCCACAAATGCATCACCTCTTACAAAGGAATCTTTTGTATCAATGATTAAGAAGTTTAAGCACAATAGAGATACAGGTTCGCAAGTTTTCACAGCATTGTTACGCTCGATAGGGTGGGAGTCTCGAATGGTATTTTCCTTGCCATTAATTTCTCCGTCTGATTCATCCAAGCTTCAGCCAATCTTGGACCACAAGAAGCTAGAAGTTAACAAAGATAACGACTTGCTTTATCCGTACTTTTGGACAGAATTAATTAATCCCTTGGATGAATCTGAAATATTAATAATAGAACCCATTTGCTTTCATGATGAGGGTAAGCAGATTACAAGATTAAACCGCTTTGCTGGCTCAAAGTGTAACATTTCAGAGCACTTTACTCCGATATTCTATCCTGTTCAAAATCAATTCAACCAGATGACTATACATTACGTAATTTCCTTGAGCAATTCCAACTCAATGTTAGATGTGAGTTCTAGATACATGCCTGATGTTTCCTATAGGTGGTTTAGCAAATTGGATCTACGTACAGATTATGGTAGGGCTGCATTACTTTTTCAAACACTTCTAAGGCATCTAAACAAACATGAATATTCCGACCAGGAGAGCAAGGAGCTTGATTGTTTGCGAAAGGTAGCCATGAATAATTTAACCATTCCCAAGACACTAACTGCATTGAAAAGAAATCCTAATCTTGTGGTTGAACCATCTTTGAGATATAATGAAATGATTGCTAATGATGTAAAACCTATGACGACTATCAAAATAGATAAAAAGAAATATAAAGTTTACTATAAGAACTCGGTTGTTGTGGGTAAATCTGAAAAACAGTGGAAGTTTGTTGGTAGATCAGTTTTGCCACAAGAAGTTGACAAGCCTATAAAGCTGACACAAGCATTGAGGCCCAGAACTATCCACAACAAGAGGGTACACAATGATAATATTCTAAACGGAGTGCCAGAATTAAATGAGACTAAACTTTATAGTTTCTCTCAAACTAGTTCATACATAAAACAAAAGGTAACAAAGGATGAAGATGGTAATCCAATGTTACCTCGAAACAAATATGGGAATATTGAGATTTATAGAGAAACAATGGTTCCGGATGATTGCACTTGGGTTACACTAGCAGGTATTGAGCTGGCTCTTCTAGAATACAAATCCAAAAAATTGAAAGTACCATTTAATGAACCTGTACAATATGTCCCAGTTGTTGTCGGCTTCAGGTTTTGTGACCAAAGAGCAATACCGGTGAGAAATGGTGTCATTGTTTCCAAAGATCAGTCCATACTTGCGAAAAAGATTTGGTTTCAGGCTCGAATTCAGAAATCTAGTAAGGAGGGATCTCTATTATCCTGGAGTAACTTTTTGAGTGGTTTGAGAATCAAACAACGTCTTGAGAACACGTATGGGGATGTTTAATTATTTGTAATCTGGCGGAGCCTCTGATATGCTGATTTTGAAATTTCGATACCGTTTGTTAAAATGAACTGCAGCACCATTAGTTGTTCCTCCTTCCATTCTAGAAACTAAGCGTTCCAATCGAGATATTTGCTTTAATCCTATTCCAAGAGGGTCTGAAGGAAGCCATAATTGAAGCACATTGAAACGAAATGCTGGGTGTGTGTACATTAATTTGTTGTTGGGGAAACGTTCTATATTGGTATCCTTTTCATTTCTCTCTTTTTCACTTGTAACTTCCTTGGTACTCTGTTGCTGGTCTTTATATTTCTTATCAGATAGAATAGGCAAATTAGAAAAGTGCTGGTAATACTTGTTGTAGATTGTAATATTCCCAAAAATAGTCCCCAAAAGCAAAATCAACATGATCCACCCTTGAAATTGTAATACGTGGTCACCTTGTTCGTTAATCAGAAGAAAGAAATACCCAATTAAACAACATTCAAGACAGTATATTCCAGTGTAAATATGTAGCAATGCTTGTGGATAGAATTTCCCGTATGCTTCAGACTCGTTAATGTGGCTATAAATATACTTCAATGAATACTTGTAGTATAGTAATGCCAAAACGAGAATTAACTCAATAAATATCGCAATTAATGGTGATATTATAGTATAGACTATTCCTATGCATGCGAATACGGAATAAACTGGATATATTGTACCCCATTTTATTTTTGGTAAATTTGTTAGTCGAGTAAACCTTTTTCTGGGAGTAGTATCGAAAAAAAGGGAGCAGAATAAATATTTGCACAATGGACCAATTCTCATGAAATGACTTCCACAAAAAGCAAGTGCTTTTAGCGAAATGTATTGGAAGAAAAATGTGGCAGCATTGGGGATATTGGTAGCTAATAGGAGCGGTATTGTTGTTGGTTGTTCAATAATTTGTCTTAAAATTGCAGTTGTACTGGCCAGAATTGTCACCACGAGGAACTGTTGTAGAAATAAAAATAAAAAATACCATTGCTGCAAATTCAATTCTAGTTCACTGCCCGTCAACACCCCTCTGTAATATGTCAAAAATCTGAAAAGATACACAACAATATTTGTTAGTAGGGTTAACAATATTGATGGAAGCAAACTGGAAACAATTTCTCGAGTTTGTACTGGTAATTTGTATAGCCAGCCCAAAAAAGGTAATAACTGGGTGAGCAATGGCACTTGTGATATCAATCCAATGAAGGATACGGGGATAACATAGAGGATGATAATACAAACCAATAATAAGCTAACCAAGAATTTGTCAAGCAAACACCAAATTGAATTACTGCGGTTTAAGTTTTCCCAGAATATGTCACCAGGATGTATTTCCATGCATTTGGGAGTGAGCTCACCTTGGACCTGAGAAAGTAAGCATTGGTGAGCAATTCTTGCATCTACTTGTGTTGCGAACTCAATGAATATTTTATCGAGTGTTCTTGTCAAGTCAAGAGTCATGTTCAACTTTTCATTTTCAATACAATTCAAACTATAATTTAATTGATTAATTGCCCAATCCATCATTGGAACCTTTTTTTGAAACATGAATATTCTAAAGAAACCAGGAAGTATTATGGTAATATATCGTTTAATCTTGGGGATTCTAAACTTTGCAACGTAGATCTCAGGGTAAAAGTGAGGAGTAAGTTCAGTATCAAAATTGTTTTCAATTCCTGCTGTGTTTTGTAAGAATTGCTCCAATTTCTTGTCACAATTCATCGCATCAAAAAAAGGGATTCTTCTGGGAATGTTCTTCCTAAGAAGCTTGCGTAGATAAATCAAATGGGCATCTTCAAGGACCTCATGAGCAATTTTTGCCATACGTACCTGATCAACAATACGTTCAAAGTCATGGATAAACCAGATATTTTTTATCCCCCCTGGGATTACTTTAAAAACTTTATGAAGCACTTTTGGATCCTTGAGATGGCTAGGTACGTTTGAAATTAGGAGTGTCTTCCAAACAACCAAGTTTTGCTTTTGGGGATTCAATAAGTAGGATTGTCGGATTTTGACAAAACTGTCAAGTTCATAAAGAATGAGCCAATGAAACGATGCTATGGTTAAAAGACTTAGTATAAAATGACCATTAAGTCTTTGTACATTTGAGTTTGCAATATTTGAAAGACTGAGTTTATCAATTCCAGAGGCGGTATAGGTTAGATCTGACCCCGTAAAGTTAATTGGTATTAAAACTACCATATTGATAGAACCCACTATTAGAAAGAAAATTAATAGAATATTAATGAATCGAATAAAGAAATAGGCATCTAGTCCCAACGATAAGTAGTAATGAATATTGGAAGAAATTGTGGGGAAGATCCAGCTTAAAAACCCCAGAGGCAATGGTTCCATTCTCTCGCTTATTGGTACGTAATAACTACCTGGTTCATATAAATGTTTAAACACTGGTCTAAGCAGGCAGAATGCTATCAATTGAATTGCACAAAATCCTAATGCTGCTCCAAGTGATTTGAGTAAAATTCTGAACTCGGTTCCATATGAACTATGAGCATGTCCGTTTTGAGTGGTATTGAGAAACAGTTCCCATTCTGGATATTGGAACAACCCAATGTATTGCTGTGTCAAATTAAGATAATTATTATCTTCCATTGTAGTCATAGATCGTTCACTGCAATATTTACCCGCTGACATATCAAATGCGAGAATTGTGTGGAATTTGCAATATTTGGCGCGGCGGAAAATATGACTGCTTTGCCACCATGAATAGTACGCAGCAAAACTTTATTTTTACAAGCCTAATGTTTGTACTAAACTAATGGGGCTTATTATGCACAAGAAGAAGGCTTTTTTGGGTGCTGAATAAGGTATTTTCATCAACCAAGTTTTAATGAAATATTTATGAAGCAATCAACAAACGTACGTACCACAGGTATCTTACCAACCACTAAAAGGGGTACAATACCAGACTTTAATTTAACTCCAAATATTTTTAATTATTTTATCCCTTCAAAATGGTTAGAACTAATAATATGTGGTTCTGATTATGCAATCATTCTAATGTGTCTAATTTTGATTATCTCAGCGCCGTGGGATTGCACCCAAAAATAATGTTTTTTTGCAGCCACAGTTTCCAAGATTAAGATTTCGGGGGGAACAGATTCATATTTAAATCAGTGTGGTCAGCATAGTTTTAGACAAAAAAATAGATATGACACTAACAGGGATTTGGCGTTTTATTCCTCACTACCGTGAGGTAGAAGATTATCCCGAATCAAAAGTAGAGACTGCTGTTGAATTAAATGATAATAATTCCTTAGTGTTAAAGAGCTCACAAGTATCCTTGAAAGTAGATGAGATTTCTGACGATGAATCTATTTTCCCTGAAAGATTTGAGTTAAGAGATGAAGCTGACAGGCCTTGGTGGAAGTTCTTTGATGAATATGAGTATCGCTGGAATGAAAAAGATGCCAAAAAACACTCAAGGTTTAGATGGGGTGCCAAAAACATGTCTGCAGCGGAAAAGAAGCTATTGATCAAGTTAAACCTTCTTATTACTTTATACTCCTTTGTAGGGTACTGGGTCAAATACTTGGATCAATCAAATCTTACTAATGCTTACGTCTCTGGCATGAAGCAAGATATTAATATGAAGGGGAATGATTTAATTAATGCATCGTCATTATATAATGCTGGTGCTGTGATTTTTCAGCTTTTTTTTATGTACTTGCTTCCTCGAGTACCTTTGCACTATCTTATTGCAGGTTCGGAGTTGGTGTGGGGGTTTATCACGTTAGCTCATTATGCAATTACTACACCTCAGCAGTTGAACGCTCTTAGATTTCTTACCGGGGCAGCTGAAAGTGGTTATTTTATTCTTTGGCATTACTCTTTTTCCAACTTCTTTCTTCCAATCGAATTGGGGCTTGTTGGTGGTTTCTATTACTGTGGCCAAATGTTGGGGTATCTAACTAGTGGACTTATTGCTGGACAGGCTACCGCTTCCTTAAGTGGGCATTTGGGACTTGAAGGTTGGCGTTGGCTCTTTATTATTGATGCAATCATTACCATCCCAGTTGCGTTGGTTGGGTTCTTCATTATTCCGGGAACTCCATATAATTGTTACTCTATTTTCTTAACTGATGATGATATTAGATTGGCAAGACTGAGATTGAAAAAAGCTGGAATTCAGCCACCCTCTAAGAAACCACCACCATTTTTTGATAAGGGATTATGGATTAGTATCCTTACAGACTGGAGAATTTATGTTTTGTCTTTGTTGGATTACTGTTTTTGGGGAGCATCTACTGCATCTTTTGGTGGCTTTGCATTATGGTTGAAAGCTGATAAGTCATACAGTGTACCAACATTAAATCGTTTAACGTCTATTCCCCCAGCATTGGGTATATTATACATTTTACTTGTTAATGTTGGCTCTGATATTTCCAAGTCGCGAGTGTTTTCTATTACTTGGGCATACACATTCAACTTGCTCGGACTTGTCATTTTGGCAATTTGGGATGTTCCTGACTCTGCAAAGTGGTTTGCATTTATGCTCACCTATTTTGGTATTACTGTCAGTTCGGTTATCTATGGGTGGATGAATGATATTATGAGACACGACTCCCAGCAGCGTGCTATTGTGCTAATATTTACCAATCTATTCTGTCAACAATTCC
Organism: Teunomyces atbi; assembly: GCA_030574975.1. Taxonomy (NCBI): domain Eukaryota; kingdom Fungi; phylum Ascomycota; class Pichiomycetes; order Serinales; family Debaryomycetaceae; genus Teunomyces; species Teunomyces atbi. The sequence goes on along the minus strand of JAJMFW010000058.1, from coordinate 490 downwards.
GAGCTTGGGTTGACAGATTAACCTTTGCAACTGTTGACGCTCCACAATTCAGGAAAGGCTACATTTTCTGTTCCATTCATACTGTTTTGACAATCTTAATGGCATTTGTGACATTATTCTTTTACAAGAGACAGGAAAAGAAAGATGCCAAAGCCAATGGTATCTATGTTTACAATAGTAAAGAGGGAATATCGCCTGAGATTAGACAGCTTTTGGAAAAACAACACAGGCTTGATGAGAAACAAATCTCAAAGGATGAAAAATAAATCTTGATTATAATTTTAACGATTAATAAGATCAGTAAATGATATATCATGAATTAGTAATTTAACTCTTAACAATACAACAAGAAACATCCGTGATAGTTTAGTGGCTAGAATTACCGCTTGTCGCGTGGTAGACCGGGGTTCAATTCCCCGTCGCGGAGCTTTTCTTGCGCAAATGGTTTAGTGGTAAAATCCAACGTTGCCATCGTTGGGCCCCCGGTTCG
>JAJMFW010000057.1:0-43719 GCA_030574975.1 Teunomyces atbi | reverse complement strand
TCTCTCTCTCTCTCTCTCTCTCTCTCTCTCTCTCTCTCTCTCTCTCTCTCTCTCTTCGTAACGACAGGTGTTCAACTACACGTGACCATACTGTCAACAAGTCCTTATGTAATATGCAGGCTTTGAGCGTCATACATATGATAGAGAAGATAGTCGGAGTTGATACTTGAAGGCTCTAGAAGACGAAAGGACTTACCGGTGGCATATAGTAATAATATCCGGTGATTTTAATGCTAGAGAAATAAGTATAAATAGGTCTTCAATGTCAGAAATTGAAGTAATTAATCAATAATCAACAAAATTACAAAATGAATAACAATGTTCCTATCTGTAGAAGATAGAAAGCAGATTATAAAAGAGTTTAGGAGTGGTCACCTTTCTTTAACTAGATGCGGCTGAACAGGAGAAATATGAAAGTCAAGCCAATTACTTGCATAGATGTGATACAATCTACGGGTTAAAAAACACTAATATTTTTCATTAAATAATCAGGTTTTCTCTACAAGATATGGCTTTTTTAAGCTACTTTGTTATACTTGATGTCAAGAAGATTGGGAGAAATGTCATTTTGTATTAGAGCCACTAACTTCCATGAAAATATTGAATTCTATTGTACAAGAGATTTTTGTGTTTATTCAATGTGTTTAACGAAAACCTTGCATACTTGATTAAAATACCTTAACGAAGCCCAAGAGTGTTAAAAAACTAGTTTTCAAAAATTTGTGCTAGAGGTGATTTTGAAGTCAACGTAAAAAATAAAGAAATGACTCCGACGCGGTTCGAACGCGTGCATCTTTACGATAGTAGAACTTGAGTCTACCGCCTTAACCACTCGGCCACAGAGCCATTTGTTGTAGTTGGGGTTGGAACTAAAATATAAGAGGTAAATAATAAAGAATACTACTAATGTATTAATTTACATGTAGAAATACTGTAAGACATATTTATTATTTACCCTCAACCAATTTTTTTTCTTCCAAGGTTGTTACTATTTCACTGGCCTACTATTTTTAAAGTTCAAAATATCAATCCTGTATAGAAAGGCAGTGGTAACAACACCTTGTTAGCCTAATGCTTCAAGAGCTGAATTGATAAAGCATATAATCACCCTTCAAAATAAATCCTTGATTTTTTTCAAGTAAACTCGAAATTTAATATTGGAGGCCCGTTTATTTTGAAATATAGTTGAAAATATAAATATACGACTAATTAAAACTCTAACGTAACGATACATCATGGGACTTTTTTAAAAAATCTTGTTTTTGGTATTGTGACACCATGTATTAATCAAGTCAATGCTTGGTCTTCTCCCGATTGAAGCATTTTGTCATAATAAAGTTTAAAATAAAGTTACTTTCTGCATATGATTGATTAATAATTTAATGAAAACTGTCGGAGATCAGAAGAGGTCTTATGATTCGCTGATGCCGTCTGGTTGTGAATCTCTTGGATAGTCTTCGAGTTTATTCTTGTAGAGAGTTGGTGAAGTATGTAAAAGGCGTCACTCTTAAACCTGGTGATACTAAGCCCATTTTCCAAGAAGAGCCATGATACCAGCTCCGACAATTGTACAGATGACTGAAAAACTTAATCTTTTGAGATCTTTTGTCTTTTCAGCTTCAAAGATAAAATCCCTAGCCAATAATTCAACAAGACCAGTATAAATTAAAATACCAGCTGATATTGAGTCGAGTACACCCAGAACAATATTGGCATTGTACGAGTTGGAAGCATATTTTGTTCTAACACCCAAGCCAATTGCGATGGAAACAGGGGTCACCAAGCCGTAAGCAATACAGCATAGCCATGGGATATAAGAAGGTTTGTTTTTGGGCCAAGGAATAGCCGAAAGTCTTGCTCCTATACCTAAACCTTCAAATGATTGATGAAAGACCAACACAATATATAAAGTTTTAAATTCATCCCCAACTGCACCCAAGTTAAGACCAATCATAACTGAGTGGAAGATGACACCAAATTCGAGAATAAGAAAAGCTGAAAACTGCATTTTAAAATCCATCTCGCTTTCTGATTCAGTAATCGAGTCGTCATACGTCTGAAATTCTTCTTTTGAAGTTAAATCACGAAAGCGAGGCACGCGTACGTCCGCTTCGTGGTTGATTACCGGTGCCTGCTCTCTGATTATTGCACTTTCGATATTTACATCGTGTGACGCGGCTCCAACTCCATACTTATGTTCAACCCAGACCTTCGATATGATATCAACAAGAAATATAAAAAAGACTGAGCCCAAGATTATTGCTGGAGGCCACGAGTACAGAGCCCAATTTCCTGTCATTCCAACACATGTGTTTGGTCCTATTTCGCCATATGCTGGATCCATCAAATGGACAAAAGCAGTAGCAATAATCACTCCAGTACCAAAGTATCTTGCGAACAAATAGCCGTATAATGGGATCTTGAGACGTTTGAAACGGACCGCTAATAAGGGGAAAACAGTAACAAATGTGGACACAAACAAGATTACAAAGATGGATGAGATTCGTGCACCTAACGAACCATTGTAATCGTTTCCATCAAACGCTCCACTGATGTAACAAACTTTCCATGAATCAGGAACATCTGGGTCAGCAAGGGATATGTCACTTGCATTCCATTTAGTGGCACTCATCTTTGGATAATTTACTTAATTGAACAGAGATGTTCGTTGATATATCTTAGCATTCTTATATCTCCATACGCCTCAATTCTAAGATCCACCAGGGTGAGATTATTTAGTATGTAAATCATAAGCCCCTCTTGATTATTCAACCTTGTTGGTGAGTTAACTAAATAAATATGTGTTTGGTAGCAGAAAGCCGCCTCTGTATTAAGATCTATAAGACCAGATAGAATTTAAATTGCTAGTACAAATTAAACGATGTTGATAGGTGGGTTAGAGATAATACTACTACCAGGGTGTCTCAAAAAAGCAACAGTGCATGCTAAATCCGGTATTTCTGACAGGTATTTTTCGCTTAAAATAACCATCCAGTTATTTAAACTACACCCAGCAATGATTGTGTAAGCATATCTAGTTTGACCGAAAAATATTGGGAAACCTTTCGGAGGTTATACTTCAAGGAAAGGAGTAATTTCGCACCTATAAAACTATAATCAGATTGAGTTGCTTCCAACACTTCCAATATGTCAGCGACTGTGAGCCGTGGCTTCTTCTGAATAAATTCCGTTAGGATCGTGTTATAAAGCAACGTGGTACTGAATTCGCGTGCATTTTCAGCAAGAATAAAATAAGATTCAAGAGGTTGCTATCCATCATTTTTAACGGATTGTGAATAGGTACCGTAGAGTAGTGTTCTGTAGTAAGGTTACCTTTAGATGGACAGTTTTAGGAATTGAATTTTTTCCAAAAATACCGGACACTCAGTCATGACTCTCGTGATTTGTAACGGTAATACCTTTATTTTTACTCAACAATAGTTGGAAAGCTCGTTTAATAAAAATCACTACATTCAAAAATACACGTAAGTGTTTCTATCCAATAGTTGTGAAAACTGGCAAAAATTCCTGAAAAATTGACTATACAATGAATAGGAATAGGATTTTCAATTGGGGTGGAATCTGACATCTACTTCGAGTAAAATATATGGTCCACAAAGGTCGTCCGGTGGAAAAAAAAAGGTAAAATCGGTTGAGCTGCATGTGAAGAAAAGAAGCAAATTGTACCAGGGGATGTCATTTGAAATAGGAAATATTTGTGAGAAACTTGCAGACGTATCAATTGCATGTCTTAGAGATACCCCCAAGGATAGAATATTGATCGCTATCGGAGGGATTCCTGGCTCGGGGAAGTCAACATATTCGAACTGTGTCTGCAACTTGATCAATGAAAAGCAAATAAAAGATGTCAAATGTGTGGTGGTGGGAATGGACGGGTTCCATTTGACGAGAAAACAATTACGAACATTAAGTGACTCTGAATTGGCATTTCGACGCAGAGGTGCGCCATTTACGTTTGATGCTACTGGTGCAGTTGATTGTGTTCGACAATTAAAGGAAAGTTGTCAAGTGCCACAGCACGAAAGAAGTATTTTAGCATTCCCTTCATTTGATCACAAGTTGAAGGATCCTGTTCCAAATGAGACAACTATTGAACCTGATGTTAACATTGTCATTATTGAGGGTTTGTACGTTTTGTTGAATGACGAGCCGTGGAATCAAATTCATCAAATGGTGGACCTTAAATGGTTCGTTAGACTTGACATTAAAGAAGCTAGGTCAAGAATTGCTAAAAGACATGTTGAGTCGGGAATTGAAACTGATCTTGAAAGTGCCTACAAAAGGGTAGATCAAAATGATACCTTGAATGGGCTATATATCGAGTCCCATTTAGTTTCAGAAATTGACATAACTATTGAATAATATTGTGCTTTTGATGATCTTGTCTTCGGATTCAACGTAAACCTAGAGACTTATTTTATTCTAATTTCACTGGATTACATGTTCCTACCCTTCAGGTGTATTAACCTTGAAATTACTGTCGGACAACTACAACTTAGGATAAGAAAAATGGATCTATCATGCATTACACTTGGCATTTGTCACATGGGGCAGTATTGTCCTGATTAGGATAAAAATAGACCTTTTACATATGCATTCTATTTTCTAACCATTTCCCATTTGCGGTAATTGTTCTTTCTGGTAGAGATCAAAACGTTTAATTGTACATTTAATCGAGATTTATTTCAAGCAACACAACTAAAATTCTAGAACTTACTAATTGTGGCTCAAAGAGTCTTAAAGGTCGTATTCTCTCTTCACTCTGGTGATATTAAGGAATTCACCATTTGGTCCGATTTCATCACCAAACACACTGTCGAGCTCGGTATGTAGTAACAATGAGGAGCCATTCCTTGCTCCAGGGTATAGAAGATTTGTAAGTCTCTCAGTTTTGTTGCATCCCTTTACTGTTGGCTTTCCTTCATATCTGTCGAGAAGCCAAGCAAGTGCAGCAGGAGAACCAGCAACCATTTCACTTAAATGACCACCCGTTAAGTCAACAGAAAACTCAAACGAACCAATGCCTGCATCACACCATGTCTTGTATACCCTTTCAGATCCAACAATAGGGACAATTTCATCAAGCAATCCGTGGAAAACAAAAACGGGTATTTCAGGCATTTCATCTTTGACCAATCCCAATGTTTCGTTGTCAAGAATCTTCTTTACTTCAGGGAGTTGGAATAAGCTCCACCCACCGTGTACCATACTTTCATTTCCGGAGAAGAACTTTGTGAAAGCGAAATGGGCGACACTTTTGATAATACAGTGGTTGGTCGCATAAAGATAGTTTTCGTAATCCGTAGGAGAGATATGCTGTTTGATAATATCACCAAGAATTGGATATTGAGAAGACAATCCCACCAAACCATTTGCAATTAACCCAGCAAAAAGTTTTCCATCTTGTGCCTCGACTGTGCCAGTAATGTTAGTGACGAACCCACCCATTGCAACGCCAATGAGCTTATCTTTAAGCTCCGGTGCATATTTTGGTTGCAAAGCAGCAGCCCAGCCACTGGCAATTGTACCACCTGAGTACCCCCACATAGCCGTTTTGGCATTCAGATCAATACCAGTAAAGTTTCCCGAATTGTGGGCTGCTCTGATTGCATCCAAAGTACTGTGTCCGGCATTTCTTCCTGCGGTGAAAGCATTGATTTGTCCTTCATAATCTGGAGTTACTACATAAGCCCCCTTTTCAAGCATAGATTGCAAAATGATCATTTCAAACTGTGTTTCTAAGGTATCAATGAACTCGGTACCTTGCAAAATTGAGTATGAGGGAGCACATTGGCTTGAGGAAGCATCTTCGGCTATTTGATACGACAATAATTTCTTGGGATCAGCATTGTATGGTTCCAACACGGTAGCCACAATAGCGGTAGCGTTACCAAGAGAATCGGTACTTCTCACTTGAATTTGCCATGAGTTCTTAACATTAATGGGGAAGTAGATACTTCTAACGTGACGAGGAGTTTTTCTCCATTTTAACAATGTGCCTGGGGCCTTGTCCTTGAAACCATCCGCTGGTTGGTAAAATGGATCCTTATCTGGTGCTGCCACAGGAGGAAGGGAAGCAGCTAAACCTTGTCCGACAAGCAATGTCAACGCAAATATACTGAGAAAGTTAAATGTGAATCTCATTGAAGTGTGTACCTTGAAACTAACATAAAAAGCGGCCCCAGTGGAATATATATTACTCTTTACTCGGAAATTCGCCAATTTCTTATTACTTTTCTCCGCATCTAGGTTACAAGGTTGCAATGAAAGTACTTCCGTAGCCGAGATCATTGTGACAGGTATTACGGACTTTTTGCAGTAGTCTGGTAAGTCGCACAAATTTCCTTTTTCGGTTACCAGTTGGTCACGACTTCCTATTCTAGAAAATCACATTACCCAATTTTTGTACTCATATTGGATTACATGAAAAAAATAAAGCCGTAAGCATGGATCTTACCTTTGCCTGTGCTTTCTTTACCTTGATACGAACGATAATCTTCAAATGAGGGGTATATATTTTGTCTACTCATTAATACTAAAACGCTTGCGCTTAAATCATCATAGCAGCAGCGACCAATGCAGCAAAGGCATAGCCGACTTGGTTGCTAGAAGCACCGTTAACCAGAACTTGAGAAACCGATGGAGCAGATGGCGCTGGCTTTGTTGTAACTAAGACAACGCTGACAGTGGTACTGGTACTAGCGGATTCACTAGAAGCAGCTGGAGCAACTGGAGCAGCTGGGGCAGAAGAAACTGGAGCTGGAGCAGCTGGCTTAGAAGCAGCTGGAGCTGGGGCAGAAGAAACTGGAGCTGGAGCTGGAGCAGCTGGCTTAGAAGCAGCTGGAGCTGGGGCAGAAGAAACTGGAGCTGGAGCTGGAGCAGCTGGCTTAGAAGCAGCTGGAGCTGGGGCAGAAGAAACTGGAGCTGGAGCTGGAGCAGCTGGCTTAGAAGCAGCTGGAGCTGGGGCAGAAGAAACTGGAGCTGGAGCTGGAGCAGCTGGCTTAGAAGCAGCTGGAGCTGGGGCAGAAGAAACTGGAGCTGGAGCTGGAGCAGCTGGCTTAGAAGCAGCTGGAGCTGGGGCAGAAGAAACTGGAGCTGGAGCTGGAGCAGCTGGCTTAGAAGCAGCTGGAGCTGGGGCAGCTGGGGCAGAAGAAACTGGAGCTGGAGCAGCTGGAGCAGCTGGCTTAGAAGGAGCTGGAGCTTCAGTTTCTAAGCAAGGGCAGTAGGTGACGTAGTTGGTGTCGATCACGGTAACAGTAGTAATGACAGTGGTTTCTGAAGCTGGGGCAACTGGCTTAGAAGAAACTGGAGCAACTGGAGTAGAAGAAGCTGGAGCAACTGGGGTAGAAGAAGCTGGGGCAACTGGAGTAGAAGAAGCTGGAGCTTCAGTTTCTTCGACAGGACAGTAGGTAACGTAGATAGTGTCGTTCTCGGTAACTGTAGTTAAGCCGGTGGTAACTGGAACTTCAGTGCACTTGTTGTCAGCACAACTGGTGATGGTAACAACAGTGGTGGCAATGTGACTAGCGACGACAGTGTGGTCTTCTTCGGCGGATGCAGTTGCAGCAACTTCAAAACACTTGTTGTCAGCACAACTGGTGATAGTGACAAGAGTGTGGGCAACGTTACTAGCGACGACAGTGTGGTCTTCTTCGGCGGATGCAGTTGCTGGAACTTCAAAACACTTGTTGTCAGCACAACTGGTGATAGTGACAAGAGTGTGGGCAACGTTACTAGCGATGACAGTGGTGTCGTTAGAGAAACCAGAAAAGGTAGCTGGAACACGAACAACTGGGGTGGCCGAAGAGGCAGCAACAACGGACGAAACAGAAGGCTTACTACAAGCACCAGCATTTTGGGCGAGGAGGCTCTTCAAGTTGTCAACGTAGTTACCGCCGTTTTGGACGTTCAACCAAGCAGTGGAAGCATCCCACACGGAGAAACCACCAAAGTTTGGAGAGCATTGGAATTCGCTAAGCTGAGAGGCAACAGTTTTAGTATCAACGTAACCTGCAACAGAGTTAGAAGCGGCTAAACCAACATATAATTGAACATTAGGGTTTGGTGCAGACTTGGCAAAGTCAGCCCAGGTCTTCCAGTTGAAAGCCTTGTCCAAGGAGCATGCGTTGTTGTAGAATTGAATGAAAACAAAGTCCAAAGCAACAGAAGACAAGGTTTCACCGAGAGAGGCATCTGGGAAAGCACATTGTGGGGAAGCAGAAACATAATAAGACTTGGAGGAGTCAGAAGCGTACTTGGATTTCAAAGCCTTGACAAGAGCTGGGTATCCAGTGGTGCTACCGTGTTCAATGTCCAAGTCGAACCCGTCAACAACAGCATCATCGAATGGTCTTTCTGAATCTTTACCGTTACCGAACTTGTTCCACAAGGTGTCGGCAAATTTAGTAGCATCGGCGTCGCTAGAGAAGCCATAAGCACCATTAGCACCACCCAAAGACAACAAGACCTTCTTACCCTTAGATTGACAGTACTTGATGTCGTTACCAATGGCAGGGCAGTGAAGAGTACCGTCCGCAAAAGTCAAACCACATTGGTTGGCAAAGTTGAGACCAATGTTTGGGAAGTTGTTGAGGAATGACAAGATGACTGTGTCGACGTTGTTGTCGTCACAGTAAGTGTTCAAAGGTTGTTGTGGAGTGGCAACATCACCAGCTGCATTTTGGCCCCAGTAAACGGCGACGTTTGAGGCGGCATTGGTGTATGCAAGAACCGATGAGACGGCTACTAGGAACTTGGTAGAAAACAACATTATAAAAGAATGACTAAAGTGAGTGAACTACCAGAATATAAACGAGTGGATGGAGTTAATCAGTTGAGTTACAGAGAAAAAAAATGAGAATGACAGCCATTGCTGTGGTATTTATTGTGTGGTCCAGGTTGCATCTAATGTTGTAGGATCATTTTTTTTTCATGCAGCCGTGGTAATTTTTTGACAAAAAGTGTCAACAACACGCTCAAAAAGGACAAAAAAATATTTACCGACCACGCAAACACGAAATACAATGTTTTGATGCAAGGATTTTCGAGTCTCGTAATATACAGACGCATAAGAAATGATCAGAAGAGTAAAAGAAAAAGGACAAACGATCTAAGCCATCGAGCAATGTTCTATATCATAAACCCTTTAATTAATGTTTTACCATATTAACTTTTGTATTTCTCTATTTGTAGTACAAAGAAGTTCTAAATCCGAGGGTATGTAGCCCGTATTGACGAACTGCTAAGGCGAATATTTAGTCTGCGGTGCAGAAAATTTCCTCTTTTTTCACCTCTTTTAAGTTGTGGTCATTATTTTTAGGCTTATTGCAGTACTTGCGCACCTAATTGGTACAAGTGAAAACATAACCATAGCCAAAAAATGCCGTATGCAACAAATGCAACCGTGATGTTGTAAATAACCCATAAATCCGGATACCTTGTGGGTGGAGATACGAGTACGTCCAATACATGATATAAAAAGATCAATGCATAGGATGATTTGACGATAAAACCACGTAATCCCTTTGATTTGAACAAGAGCTTTGGACCAATAAGAGCGTTGATCAAGAAGTTGGCGACAAAGTACTGGAGCACCAATCCATCCTTCTTGAGAAGGGGATACAAACTGAACGTCCCAACATTATTGATCCACTGAATAAAGTCAATTAATTCGGGCTCAACCAATAATAGAAGAGTGATGGGAAGCAATGGAATCAAAATACTCTTTTCGTGTACTTGGTACGAGAACAAGTAGAACGCAAGCGAATTACCAGCAAATCCGTAAATCATGCCTGGAACAATATTCTTAGTCTTGCGTAGCTTAAAGAAAAGAATCACATTGATCGGTAAGATCGAGACCACAGTGGTTATCAACGAAACCCGCGATAACATCTGGGCCTCGATAATCTGACGATACTTTATCACAATATTAGTGACACACCAGAAATTGGCGACCTTATCTTCAAAGAGGCCCCGATTAAAGGGAAACACACGAATGACAATTTGAACAAGGGTCTGCAAATCGTGGATAAATGGCAACAAAATAACAAATTGCGTCAACAATACAGTAAATCCCACGGCAAACAATTGCTTGATGCTTTTGAGTTGACTCAAGATAAAAACAAAGATAAACGTCGAGTAGTACAAGCCCATTTGCTTGAAGTTGATACAACAGATAAACCAGATACTTGCCATCACGTAGTTCTCCTTGACCAAATCAATCAAAGAATATACAAAGAATCCCAACATAACCGAGTTGTACTGGAAATGGCCATGGTCTACAAGTACCAAATGGGCCTGGGTGATGATGATAAGTGCAATAATGATTTGGTCCATCCTATTCAAGTTGAATCGCTTGCCCAACAAGTTGACGACGCTGATAACAGCTGGGATATACAATATCAATTCACTGATCAAACTGGTGATTCTCATGAAAAACTTGACTTCTTGACCTTCAATTCCCCGAGAACTGTTCAACACAAACCACTCGGGGTTGATAAACAGTCCAATTTTCCCAAGAATGTACAGGTGATATGCCGTCAATGGCGGATAGTCTAATCCCCAGTATTGTAGGTCAAAATAGTACCACTGGGCGCACGGCAAATGGATCGTCAATTCCATCCAGTGTCTCTGAGCCTCAAAGTCTCCGAACATTGGTGCTGTTCCTTGTCCCAGGTATCCTCCCAACCCAATGGCGGTTCTTAGTATCACCGCCGTCATGATCAAGATATAACGTGCGGCCCATTGATCAGGGGCCTTTTCAAAGTTGTGCAAAAGATCATAAACTGGTGAATCCTTGAATATGCTTCTCAGAACAGTCTTCTTGGGCGCAGGTTTGAGTTCTTCGACTACCTTTTTCGTCTTCTTCTTTGCTTTGGTCATGATGTAAGTACAAAGAAACACGTCGTGATATTGCGGGTTGGAAAAACTGTAAATCGATCAACAAAAGATATTTGCCGCAGTACAATAATATCGGATGTAACAACAACAAAAAGATTTGTATTAACATACAGAAGAACTGTAAACAAAACACCTTGTTTCTGATGGTTCATTTCCTTACTAGTGGTGGTCAAATTTTATAAAATTAGACAATATTACCAAATAATAGATATTCTTATAAACCTATTCATTTTATTAAGAAGTTTTAAATAACATTTGATATAATTCTTTCAAAAATTTAAAAATTCAAACAGCAAAATATATAAAATCTGTTATGTCTAATATCTACATTTGACCTGATTTTATTTACTGATTTAATCTAATAGGTGTTTGAAATTGCCAATAAAATAAGAATGCTTCTCGTTAAAATGCATATATATAAACTCACCAGTAAGTTCATGTAACTGGCAACTTGTCCGAGTGGTTAAGGAGAAAGATTAGAAATCTTTTGGGCTTTGCCCGCGCAGGTTCGAATCCTGCAGTTGTCGTCATTTTTATTTTTTTTGCAACAAAAACAGATTTTATTAATGTAATAGAAGAATAGTAAACAATCAAACCTTAGCACTTATAACCCTAACAGAAAGCTCACTATTAGATTCAACATGCTCAAGAGCAATTTTTTGGTCTGAAGAACCAAAGAAATTGAGTTGAGTTGATGGATCTTCCCCAAAAACCTTGGCAACTTCTTCCAAGGAGTAGCCCGAGGTTTCAACATAAAAGAAGTAAATAACTGCTAAATCAACGGCATTAATAGCACAGTAAACAATATAGTACTTCCATTGAATAGCATCCATAGCAACTGGATTAACAAAACTGTTAAAGACATTGACAAGATGCTGCATAATTTGAAAAAGATTCAAACCCTTGGCTCTATGACTATAAGGTAAAATCTCTGTGACGTACAAGAACGGTAAACCATTTGCTCCAATATTATACCCAGCATCAAATAAGAAAATCATGGCCAAAACACCTCTTCCTAATCCTTTCCTTTTAAAATCGTATTTCAGATTAAAGGCCGAAAGAACGGTCCAAACAACAGTAACCACCAACATGGTGGCGACACAGGTGATAAATAATGTTCTTCTTCTGAACCTGTGGACATTCAATGCAATAACAGTTGCAATTACCAAGTTATAAGCCATCAAGCCACCATTGATTTGTAATTGGGTATCCTCAGCCGTAAATCCAATAGAATTTAAGACCTTGTTCAAATAGTAAGAAATCAAAGCATTACCAGATAAAGCCATAATCATCCCAGTGTACAACACCAAAAATATTCTCTTTCTGTACGATGGGACTGTAATAAAGTCGGTGTACTTTGTTTGATCATTCATCTTTTCCATCTCAATAGCAACTTCAATCAACTTTAATTCATGGTCGACTAATTTCAAAGAACGTTCATCGGTGGCATACCCAGTATGAATTTTATGCAATACCTTCTTAGCCTTTTCGTTTTTGTTCACAGATACCAAGTATCTAGGAGATTCAGGAATAGTCCAGGTACACAACACTTGAAAAAGTGGCATTGCGCCTTGCAAGTAGGAAGGGATTCTCCAGGAATAATTATTGTGAATTGTTCGAGTACCATAAGTGATCCAAGCTGCAATGAGTGCCCCTAAGAACCAACACACATTATAGAAGGTGGTGCAGATACCTCTGTATCGAGGATGGGAGATTTCTGAAATCATAGCAGGAGCAGCCACGGTACCAATACCTGAACCCATACCAATAATAACTCTGGAAACCAAAAAAAAACCATAGCTGTTGGACGCACCTTGTAGTATAGCTCCAAGAACAACCAAACATCCACCACCGGCAACAGTGTACTTTCTACCATATTTGTCCGATAACCAAGAAGCAACCAATCCCACCAGAATTGTACCAAAAGTACCACCACAACTCAATGCTCCTAGTCTTGGACCACTTGGGTGTCCCATATAAGATTGCCATTGACGTAAAGATTGCAAACCATTAAGCATACTGCTATCGTACCCATTGATGGTGGATGTTAACGTAGTTAAAAATATGCACCAGTGTAAGTGCCACATAAAACCATACCTCCACCAAGGCTTTTCAAGTTTAGCAAGCTCATTGACAGATTCATCACTTGGAGAAGTAAAGTTTTCTGGAGTGTCTTTCCCCGACTCGCTTGAAACTGGGCGATTTGTAATTGTACTAATCTCATTAATCATTGCTGATAGAAGTAGAATTGATGAACGAGTCAAGAAAAGGACATCAATTTATACTGAAATTTTAGCGTTTACCCTACATTTTCAATTTTAGAGAACTTACATGAATAAGCTCGGAATACATTTGGTCCATCATTTTTTTTGCAACTAGAATTGTAATTTTTAATTGGATTCTTTGTTTTTTTTTTTATGACAGCAATATTACTACAATACTCCAACAAATTAGCCCTATTATGTTGGTCCAGCACCACTAAGACCCCTCAAATTTATCAGCGTGGGTTGTAAATATACTTCTATATCTCAACATTTTGAATAGTTTAATCCAACTCCAGATACGAATGAGTCTGTCCCACCTCCCCGCATTTCCCCATAAAACCGAGCCTAACTTACTTTTTGTTCATCTTGGCGGACACGGCAAAGTACATAAGCTCATTGTGAGGGATTAGGTTTACTGACCTTCCCCCCACATCTCAAACTGAAAAGTTTAAGCGCGGCTTCAAGCGTTATGCAAGTGGAAATTTCTCCGGCATACGTCACAGATCTGGGATTATACCCGTCAAATCACAGTTTAATTACCAAACTTTAATTTTAGTAGGTGGGGCAAGGGGTCAGATTAATTTCTATAAAATAGCCAACTTTGACCAATTATATAATAAAGGTTAGTACTTGAATTCTTTTTCTCTATGAATCCAAGCCTTTTCATCCAAGTAATCCATGTACTCTTTCCATAACGTGTCGCTGCGCAAACATTCCACGTCACCCACGATGATCAAGCCAAACTTGGCTCTGGTCAAGGCCACGTTTAATCTTCTCTCATCCTTCAAAAACCCAATGACTTTCTTCACGTTGGAACGGACACATGACATCACCAAGAAATTCTTTTCTCTACCTTGGAATGCATCAATGGATGCAATCATAATGTCCGACACCAGATGAATGGTGACTGGCTTCGAATCGTTGTAAATGTCGTCGATGTCGACCTCAATCTTGATTTGACCGCCCTCAGGGTTAATCAAATCGTCCTTCACAAGAGTAGAAGAAATCAAGTCTCTCTGACCACTATACGGAGTAATAACCCCAATATCGCTCTTGCTGATATTTTTCTCATAAATCAAGGACTTGAGCACCTGCGACACGTACCTGATTTCGGCAGGATTGGTGTACGTGTATCCTCTGTCTTCACGAAGACGGTTACGGACAGCAACTTCTCTAGCATTTCCACAGGTGTCCCAGAAATATACCGAATTAGCTGGGATACCAGGCAAGACACGATCGCTGTCGCTGATCCCGTCCTTCAACAAGCCACCATAAAAACGGTTACGTGGGAAATCACTGATCTTAGGGTGCATACGGTACTGGGTATCCAACATGTGAGGGTTCTTGTAGGTACCATTGAGCAACACTCTTTCAAACAACGAAAGTTGCAAGTTTGGAATCAACGAGAAACAACTCAACTGCTTCTGGTCTCCAACAAAGACAAACTTCTCGATACCCTGCATCGATAACGGAATCAAAGTTGTTGGTTCCGAAGACTGTGTCGCTTCGTCCATGATCACCACAGGACATTTAGGGATCGACTTCAATTGTGCGCTACCCGCCACAACGGTAGTGGTGAAGATAACTCTCGCCTGGGCCACCAAGTTCTGGGACACAGCAACTTGTTCCGTCATGTATTTCTTGTAACCGGTGGCACCTAATTTGAGGTTTCCTCTTTTCATGTCGTCAACAACTTCTTGATACCTGAGTGGAAGAGCATTGTAGATCTTGTGGTGCAAACATATCGATGCCAAGGGATGGGCCTTGTTATATTCTCTTTCCTTTTCACCCGCAACAATTCTCAAAATACTCTTGCCGTGAGTTGGCAACAACTTCTCGGCAATGTTATCAATGGCAATGTTGGACGCGGCAACCACCAAGATCGGGTATGTATTCAACGAATCCAACAACTGAAGAATGATCTCATAAATGGTAGAAGTCTTACCGGTACCCGGAGGGCCCTGAAGAACCGTGATGGCGTTGTTCATCACCGATTGAATAGCCACCTTCTGTGAGTCGTTAAAGGTATCTCTGGTGAACTTCAAGTAGTTTCTAAACACAATCTGCTTGATAGGTTCGTTACCCAACAACATCTTTTTGAAACTTTGGTTCGATAACTTGGCCATCGCCAGAAACACTCTGCTCACGGGAACAGACGCAGGCAAGATCTTTAAGAACTTGACATTGACTTCTTTAGGCAACGGTTTATCATTCCATGGATACAACTTGATAACCATTTCAGTAACTTCATTCTTTTTCCGTCTGTCCTTAACAAAATCTAACGTCGCCACGCTTCCGTACCAAGGAATCTCGTTATTGAGAACCAAAAACATTGAGTTGCCCACGGAGAACGGCGATTTCTTCACTGACTTCAACTTTTCTGAAATGAACTTCTTCAAGAAATCGCTGTTGGTAGGAATAGTCAACTTGAATTGTGTGTTCTTCTTATCTTGATCGGCGTACCATTCAATAATCACCTCGCTGGAATCAATCATTAAATCTTCATTTGTTAATTGCTCTTCCAAGAACATATTGAAACACATTTCTCTATAATAAGCGTTCAAATCAGGATACGTAAGTTTGGGTTTAGCAGCTGGCTCGTACTTGGTGATGGAACCAGGCAACACAAACTCGCTGTCGCCAGAATCTTTCTTGGTTGGTTCCGTCTTCCCATTCTTAACGTCCCTGACGGCATCTTTCTTCACTTTGGAATCCTTTAAGTCTTTTGGTTCTTTCTTGGAATCTTTCTTCGGGTTCTTCTTTAAATCCTTCTTCTGCTCTTTCTTTAAATCCTTCTTTGAACTTGCTTCATTCTGAGGTTTCTCCAGTTTCTTTTCATTCTTTGTCTTTGTCACTTCGATCTTTTCATTCTTGGTTTTTGTCACCTCAATCTTTTCATTCTTTGTCTTTCTAGACTTTTCAGGCTTTGCCTTTTCAGACTTTGCCTTTTCAGGCTTTGCCTTTTCAGGTCTCCTTTCCACTCGTTCTTTCTTTATTACCGGAGACTGAGTTCTTGGAGTCTTTGGCTTAGGAGTAGAAGCACGTGAACTGTGAGATGGAGGTGTTTTGGCTCCTCGTGGTTTCAGCTGCGGTTTGGTCTGAGCTGGCACTGTTCCAATCGCCTTAACGGTCTGCCCCGATTTGATTTGGGATGCAGATTCCTTTGTTGCGATGTAATGGGCCTTTCTGGCTACGGCATCGGGATGAACCTTCCGTGGCGGTCTCTTGGACGCAAACCGGCCGCCCTTGCGGCCGGTTTTGCGGTCTCTGGCTCTCCGTGGCACTTCTGTCCCCGATTCCTTGAGCCCCAAGAGTTCGGTAAGAAACTTGTCGTCGTGCTCACTGACAAGATTCGTTGCTGCAATCTGGTCTCTGCACTTGTAGCATACCACCACCTGTTTGTTGCCTGTCTTTCCCACGTAGAGGTTGGTGTCTGCGTGGCAACAAGCGCACTCGATGTCTCTGAAGCGAAAGTACTGGTTGATTTTGGAAAAGAGAGCGCCGTTCGACAACAGGTACAGCGTCGTGGGTTTATCTGGCGACACCAGCACGCACTGGGGACACAACAACGCCAAGTCGCTGAGCCCGTAACGGTAGATGGCCAACTGGTGGATATTGGGGTCGGCGCATTCTTCACACTCGATCGTTTCGTCGAGGGCGTGCAGCCTCACGGACTTATGGCGTGTCACGCTGAGATGTTTCGCTATGGAGTCGGCGCCAAACGGCTCCGAACAGGTGATACAGGTGTACATTAAATCGAAGAGGGAGAATAGGCAGAGAGATGAGCTTTTCGCGTGAAAAATATGGTACATTTAATGGACATCGACGTTGCCCAAGACGATCCAGTCGCTGACGTCGCCCTCACACAACACGAGCTTGAGCACGCCACCGTCCCACAGCAACCGTGCGTCGTCGCCGTCGACGTTCAAGTAGTCCTGGATGCGGGTTTTGATGGTGCGCCAGAGCGCGTTGTCGATCGGGTGGATCTCGCTGTAGACGAGCGAGAGGTGCGGGTCAAACTCCGAGTCCGACCACGCCGCGGCCTTGGCCGCCGCCGCGTGTCTGATGGGCTCTGCGTCGACGGGTTTCACCGGCACCAGGCTCGCTTTCTTCGACTTGCGGCGCCGCACCTCGCCGTGGCTGTCGGTGTAGTAAAGATGCGGGTTCTGGGTGCGTGTTGCCGCCTCCACGTCCTGCGGCACAATGACAAAGAGCTCACGGATGATGCGTGCAAACGAGACCAAGTTCGGGTCACGGGCGACCTGGAAGTAGAGTTTTTTGAAGTACTGGCGCTGCGAGTCGACTCTTCCAAGCGTCACCAAGTCGGTGTGGTTCTGGGGAAGCGAGCTGAGCGCCACGGCGCTCGCCAGAAGGATCCGGTCAACGTCGTCGCGGGTCTGGGCCGCGTCGTCAAGATCGACGCCAATCTGCGAGGTGATGGTGATGTGCGGCTCGAAGCGCGGTGGTTGTCCGGGAAAGAGCGTGTTGAGCGAGCTCATGAGGGTCGTGAGCTTATCATGAAGCGGCGTGTTTGGCCGGGGACAGAGCCACAATGCAACGCCCATTACGAAATATAGTACAATTCAACAATTTATTTGTTCGCACTAATACTTGGATACAAGCACATCCACGCCGTCGACCGCGCTGGAATCCACAAACCAGTCCACTGTGACGGTAGGGAGAGCTGTCACTAGCTTTGACGGCAAGGTGCTGTGTGGCTCGGTGAAGATCTCCCGCAAAATCGGCGCCTTGCCGGCGCCCTCGGCCACAAACGCAATGGCGTGGGCGCGCTCCAACACCGGGAACGTAAACGTGATCCGGCGCGGCGGCGGTTTGGGCGAGTCGCTAATGGGCGCCACCAACACCGCGCGCTCCCCCAACAACGCGTGGCCAGGGAAGAGCGAGCAGGTGTGCCCGTCAGGACCGCAGCCCAACAACACCAAGTCCAATGTGGCATCACTGGGCAACTGTGCTGCGTACTTGCGGGCAATCGCCGCGTCCTGTTCGAGATCGGCACCGCCGTCCACCAACCCATCGGCACCGGTGAGCAACGTTTCGTCGATGGTAAACACCTGCGGCCGGGCCCCTTCCTTCAAGTGCAGCAACACACACTCGTTGAACAAGCCGTAGTTCGAGTCGGCGTGGTCCAATGGCACCAAGCGCTCGTCGCTGAAGTACACTTGCCACTGCGTCCACTGGACACGGCCTGCGATCTCGGCGTTGTCAATGAGCGCCTTCTTCAACACTTTGCCAAGCGAGCCGCCCAGAACAGCGATCTTGAACGTGTTGCCACGTGCAAGCGCCGCGTCCTGCAACTTGACAATGTGCTGGCCCACAGCATTGGCCACGTCGGCCGAAGTAGCTCCACTATAAACAGTCATGGTAACAGATAGCAAAGTAATTTGTTAAATTTGTATTCTTTTTATATATTACATTGTGCGCGCCAGCCGAAAAACAAAAAAAGAGAAGATCAGTCCAAATGGTGTGCATACTCCGCCAGGTCCTTGATCTTGCCATTCAAGAACTTCTCCAACTTCGTGGCGTTCTTGTAGTACGTCGTGCTTTCGGAGTTGTAGCTGCGGCAGTTCTTAAAGATCAAACGGCAGTCGTAAAGAAACTGGTCAAACGATTCGTACTTGTCGTTCTCCAACTTCAGTTCCATCGTCGCCAAGTCCATCGGCTCCTTGATCACCTCGTAGTAATCAGGCACCTCCTCCTTATTCACCGGCACCGCAAACGGCCAGGCCGACGGATGGTTCGTCATTTCAGAGAACAATGTCACCATGAAGTTATAGTGCGGCCCACGTTTCGGTTTCTGCGCCAACTTGTCCATTTCCTCCAGCCATCCGCTCTCCACAAGCCCGGGGATCTCGCTCGGATCAAGTACCACGTTCTTTTTATTCTTGAATACCTGGAGTCCCGGCCGCACGACGTGCGACTTGGACCGCATCTTGATCTTCTTCTCGATGGCAGCCTTCTGCAACAACAAGATCTTGGCCAGGTCCAAGTACCGCAACACCAGAGGCAACATCGAACACTCCATAAGCGTCCCTCCCTCGTAGTCCTTAATATATCCCATCCATACCGATTTGTCAAGCGAGATCTCTTTGGTGAAACCCTGCTTCTTGAAGTACCCGATCGCATAGTTATCGGCATACGTCAAGAAGTACTTGATCGGAGACGTAGCCCGCACATAGTCCTTCAAGTGGTTCATCAAATGCGCCCCATACCCACGCACCTGCTCGGTCGACGAGATGGCACAGAACACAATCTCAGCAAACTCCCGGTTGTTAAACGGCCGGTACGTGATCCCTCCCACCACCGTCAACGGTTTCCTCACCACGGCCATCGATAAGTGCAGCCGATCGTACACCAATCGCGAGATATACTCTCGTGGCATCTTGGGCAACTGTTTCTGGAAAATGTTCTTGAGTCCCGTCAACACAATCAAGTTCTCTCGCGTGTTGTCGTTGTTCACCACGCGGAACTCGATCTTGCCTTCTTTCTCCTCCACCACCGACGGCCTTTCCTTGAACGAATACGTCACACCGTCAAAATTAAACTGCGTGATCCGTTTGCGTTCCTCTTCAGCCTCATCTTCTTCTTCGTCCTCTGCCTCCTCATCGTTGCTTTCCTCTTTGACCTCGGTCTTGACTGCGGTGGGTTCACCTTCGGTTTCGGCCTCTTCACCTTCACCTTCTCCTTCGTTTTCGTCGTCGTCTTCTTCTTCTTCTTCTTCTTCTTCTTCTTCTTCATCTTCAATTTTAACCTTCTTGCTCAATGGAACATCATCATCATCGTCGTCGTCAGAGATAGACGCCACCCGCTTTTTATCTACCATGTTTGCCAACGTCTATAAACTCACTTGTTTTGATAAATGTGAAATATAATCCTGTCACGTGAAATACTATAAAAAGGAAAGAACCAGATTGAGGTCAAGTGATAAACGAGAAAGAGAAGCCAGAAGAAAATGTGGAAAATCTGTTAGAAGTAAAGAACGGAAGAAACGGAAACCAATGCCTCTGCACTCGTTCACTAGAGAAGTGTAGGCAATTCTAGTCCGGTGAAAAACATTGATCATGTGACCAGTTGCTTAGATATAATCTGCACATTGCGCATCTCATCTCCATCAATTTTTTTATACTTACTAATCTAGATAGATCCCAAAGACATGTCGAATTATAGCCAGTTAGAGCATGTGCACCAGGAGCCGGTCGCCACTGTGTTGTGTTGCAACTGTGGTGTGCCCATGGATGGGTCACAAGGGTTGGTGATGTGTTACGACTGTATTAAGTTGACGGTGGATATCACTGAGGGGATCCCACGAGAAGCCAACGTTTCGTTCTGTAGAAACTGTGAGCGCTTCCTCCAGCCCCCAGGACAGTGGGTCAAGGCCGAGTTGGAATCGAGAGAGTTGTTGGCACTCTGCTTGCGCCGGTTGAAAGGGTTGAACAAGGTCCGTTTGATCGATGCGTCGTTCATCTGGACCGAACCGCACTCGAGAAGAGTCCGGATCAAGTTGACGGTCCAGGGAGAAGCCATGACCAACACCATTGTCCAGCAGACGTTTGAGGTTGAATACGTCGTGGTCGCCATGCAGTGTCCCGACTGTGCCAAGTCGTACACCACCAATACATGGAGAGCTACCGTTCAGATCAGACAAAAGGTGCCCCACAAGAGAACGTTCTTGTATCTCGAACAGTTAATCTTGAAACACAATGCACACGTGGATACTGTGTCCATCAAGGAGTCGAAGGACGGGTTAGATTTCTACTACGCCCAGAAGAACCATGCCGTCAAAATGTTGGATTTCTTGCAGGCCGTTGCTCCCATCAAGTGCAAGAAGTCGGAAGAGTTGATCAGTATCGATACCCAGTCTGGTAACTCGTCGTACAAGTTCTCGTTCTCGGTAGAAATCGCACCGGTGTGTCGTGACGATCTCGTGGTGTTGCCGAAGAAATTGGCCAATTCAATGGGAAATATCTCGCGTCTTGTATTGTGTTCCAAGATATCGAACATGATCCAGTTTATCGATCCCAACACACTTCAAACCGCCGACTTAGCGGCACCAATGTACTGGAGAACAGGGTTCCCATCGTTGTTGGACGTGACGCAGATGGTCGAGTTCATAGTGTTGGATGTCGAGCCCACGGGTGATATCAGAGGCAAGCATGTGTTAGCGGACGTTGAGGTTGCCAGAGCCAGCGATCTCGGGACCAACGATACCAGTTTCTACGTGAGAACGCACTTGGGAGGGATCTTGCACCCAGGAGACTCGTGTATGGGCTACTTTTTGTCCAACACCAACTTCAACTCCGATCTCTGGGACACGCTCGATACGTCGAATGTGCCTGATGTTGTGTTGGTGAAGAAGCATTATGCCAGAAAGTCGAAGAAGTCGAAGAACAGACAGTGGAAGTTGAAGAGAATGGCGAGAGAACACAACGATATCGTTGCCAACGACGACTCGAGACAGGCCAGACAGGAACAGGAGCGTGCTGAAAAGGACTACGAGTTGTTCTTACAGGAATTGGAAGAAGACGAGGAGTTGAGACACACCATCAACTTGTACAAGGCCGGCAACACACAGGGTGCTACTGCTGCGGACGAAGACGATGACGACGAAGATGGACCTGAAATCGGCATCGACGAGTTATTGGACGAATTGGACGATATGACATTGGAAGATCAGGTCATGGAGGAATAGTATCATATAATAAACGAATAAAATAGAATGCAAAATGTAGAAAACGAAGGAACCAAAAGGTTTTTTCTTATCTCCTACATATAACTCCCCACACTTTTCTTATCAAAACCCACTTGCTCTTAAATGGTGCTGCTTAAATATACGCCCGTACACTCATTCGTCGAGTCGGCGTTCTTTACGAAACTTTCCGAGCTTAAGCTTGACGAGTTCAAGCTTGATGCCACCAAACACGCCATCACGGCGTTTGGAACCCACCCGTTACGCCTCAACAAATTTAATGACTCCCCTGTTTTCAATCTCGATGGCGATAGCTTCAGCAATAACAACGACCACGATAATCTTGTTTACCATGGATATATCCACAACGTCAACACGATCGAAGAGTTTCGGCTGGTCGATAAGCATCGATTATTGACAGAATGGGGCCATGAGGTATGGCACCGGGTCCAGAACGGAGGTGGTTTTGGTGATTTCTACGTCTTAAGTTTCTGTGACTTGAAGAAGTACAAGTTTTATTACTGGATGGCGTACCCCACACTTGCATCGACGTGGGAGGTCCACGGTCGCCGCGAAACCAGCGAACATGACAACAAGATTCAAGAGAAATTACAAGAGTCGCCAAATCTCTTTTACCAGATCACTCCTGACGGATTGGACGAGGTTAGAGCAGATGGGCCGCCTTTGTTTGTGTTTGTAGAGACACACTTGGGTGCGAATCCGCTGGTGCAGCTCAAAAATCATCTATACTACGTTGCATCCAAGGGATATAAGGAGATCGAAGTGGTGGTGTTTAAGAGCGACGGCTCGTACTCGCTACAACTCCAACTTACGGAGTATACCACGCCGCCCAAGATTGTTGGATGGGAACGTACAAACCAGGGAAAACTTGGGCCCAAGTTGGCTGATCTCGGTGCGCTTATCGATCCACACCAGTTGGCAGAACAAGCCGTTGATCTTAATCTCAAGTTGATGAAGTGGCGTATTGCGCCTGAGCTTGATTTGGAGACGATCAGAAAACAACGCGTGCTTCTTCTTGGGGCAGGGACGTTGGGGAGCTACGTGGCGAGGGCGTTGATGGGGTGGGGCGTGCGCCACATCACGTTTGTCGACAATGGCCGTGTCTCGTACCTGAATCCCGTGCGGCAGCCATTGTTTGAGTTTGAGGACTGTTTCAGCGACGGAGGTCAAGGAGAGTACAAGGCCACCACGGCTGCTGCTGCCCTTAAGCGGATCTTTCCTGGCGTCGAGGCGCGCGGGGTTACAATGGAGGTGCCGATGGTGGGGCATACCAGTAGCGAGGCGCACTACCGGCAGCTCGAGGTGCTATTTAGCGAGCACGACGCTATTTTTCTCCTTATGGATTCGCGCGAGTCGCGGTGGCTCCCTACGGTGATGGGCTACGCCCACAACAAGACGGTGATCAACGCCGCGCTCGGGTTCGACTCGTACGTGGTGATGCGGCACGGGGTCAGCGACACGCCGCTGCTTGGCTGCTACTACTGCAACGACGTTGTGGCCCCCGACGACAGCTTGACGGATCGTACGTTGGACCAGATGTGTACCGTGACGCGGCCCGGCGGCGCGCTCATGGCAGCGTCGTTGGCGGTGGAGCTCTTTGTGGCGCTCCTCCAGCACCGCGACGGCGCGCGCGCGCCTGCCACCGCCACCTCGCCGCTGCTTGGCGCCGTCCCGCACCAGCTCCGTGGCTCCCTCCGCGACTTCACGCAGACCCGCCTCAGTGCCGCGCGGTACCCGCGTTGCTCGGCGTGTGCGCCCGTGGTACTCGCACACTACACTCGCGACGGCTGGCCGTTTGTGCGCCGCTGCCTCGCAGAACCCAAATTTCTCGAACAGCTCTGCGGGTTGACGGAGGTGCAGGAGGACGCCGAACGCGCTGCGCAACGCTTGATGGATGAGTTTGATGATGAAGATGATGGCATAAATTAGCGCGTAAATAAATAAACAAAATATAAATAAACAAAAAAGTATGGACATAAACCTTCTTCAACAGCCAGTTGGTCTGGCGTATATAGAGCCTGGACGAAGACCACTTACCACCAGACCGTATCCCGTGGGCGAAATCGGCGATCTTCGCGTCCAACAGGCGCTCATCATCAAAGATGTCTTGTTTGCATTATTGGGCCACGAAGGCGGATACATTCGCTACTCAGAGAAGTACGACCCGCTCAGCCACGACGAAAGCGTGGCAGGACCTGACTTCAAGATTGCCAAACACTTGGATATCAGTCTCAAAACCATCACGAAACGTCTCATCAAGTATGGCAAACAATACTCGGGCTTGCTTGCGTTTATCAGCTACTACGACACCCAGGAGTACGGCAAAGTGATCCAAAGCTTATGCCACTGCATCAACACATTTCTCAAACGGTATCGTGCCCATGTCATTGGACTCGAACACGAATTCAGCCATAATCCCAGCTTCAACCTCAATACCTTGGAATCGTCGTGCAACACCTTGGCCAACCAGCTTGCACATTTGTACGAAATCGTGGCCGAAGTCCACCGTGTGGATAACGACAGGAAACATGCAGCAAAGTCCAAAACATCCCAATTCCAAGATTTCTTGCTGAATGTCAAACAGACATTGGAACAACGCGGGATCGTCGAAACGTCGGTCAATGGCGGCACGTTTGACGCGTGTAAAGGTGGTCTCGTCCTCAAGATCATTCAGACCCGGATCAATGCATACAAGGGCGATGCGGCATCGAGCGAGTTCTTACTTGACCTATTCGATAACGTCAGCATCGACTACGTACAAATGCTCAACAACTGGCTCATTAACGGCGAGATAGAGGACCAGTTTGACGAGTTCTTGGTCCGTGAAAAGCAAGTACCACAAAACTTTATCGATATGTTCAGTGCCCGCAGCGAACACTACTGGAATGAACTCTTTGTAGTACGATCGGATGGACTCATTGACCAGTTTGCCAGCATAGATACGCAGATAAAGATACTCAACACAGGGAAGTATCTAAATGTTTTCAAGACGAGCACAGGCATCCATAATTTCCACGTGCTAGACGAAACCATCGAACCCATCAGCAAGATCTTTTCCCACGACTTGGAGCTCAAGATCGAGGAGCTCCATGCGCGTGCCAATAAGCTTTTTCTCAAGTTGTTATTTGAGGGATATAAGCTCCCGCAAGTCATTGACCTGTACCAGTCGCTATTTTTGTTCAACGAGTCCTACAAAATCGATAGGTTCTTGGATAAGCTGTTTAACGATCTCAAGAGAAACCGGTACGCAATATCCGTGTCACGATTACAAAAACAATATCACGATGTTTATGAATATGATTCCTTCCTGTACGATTCCGGGCACCAGCCCAAGCTATCCATGTCACATATCTTGAATCAAAACCAAAAGTTTTCGATTAGTGCCACCAACTTTTACGAAGTAGCCAAGGAGATTATGAATGTTCAGTCTTTTGAAACTGAAGCGTTGGAGCACGAAAACTTCCAGGCGTTCTTGACCAAGACGTTGGATCCTGGATCGAGTGCCAACACCAACGTTTCTGCGCAATACGACCAGAACCACTTGGACGAATATGCCATTGCATCGGTAGACTTATCGATTGAACTTCCGTTCCCTCTCAACTTGGTAGTCAACCGTGAGTTATCGTACCACTACGAGCTTATGTTCAAGCTCCAAGTCGTCATCAAATTTATTGCCAAGTTTAACGATAATACGTGGAAAGAGATCAACAACTCGGTAGTGTGGAAGTTCCGCTTTGAGCCGCGTATCCGCAAGTGGATCTTGCGGGCACGACTGTTGCACAAGCGCATGCGGGACTTTTTGAGCGAATTGCAATCGTTTATCAACTACGAGGTGATCGAGGCTAACTATGCGCCTGTTCGCAAGTACATGGCGGAAACCACTAGCAAGCTACGGGAAACGGAGTTGGGATCGGATGTCAAAGGTGTTGGTGCGAGTTTCAGCAACTACAATGCCAGCAACAGCTTGTTTGACCACAAGATAGCCCGCGGAGCACACCAACAGCATCCACCGACGTCATTGGGGATAGCATCCTTAAATACGCATCTTAATGAGTACCTCAATTCGTTAATCAACGATTCCTTGATCACCAAGCCGGACTTGTTAAATGTCATGAAGGATATGTTTGATGTGCTTATTCTGTACAACCACTACTTGGTTCGCTTGAAGAAGACACTTATCCTCTGCCACCACGACTTGTACGAATCCTTTGCCCGTGATTATCCCGACAAGTTTGCTGGCAGTAGTATGGACCAGGCGCTGATTGAAGCACGGTACACACGGTTGGACGAGCTGCTCCAAGTGCATTTTGATAGTTTTGGCGAGCTGCTCACGCTGTTTATTGTCACGGTACGAAACTATGGTGAGACCGAGAACAAGAAGATTCTTGCACTTAGTGAGAAGTTGGAGGCGAGTTTCCCGTTATAATATTAAATACATACAATATTCTAATCTTCCTCGATGGTTTGTTCGTTCAAGACCTTGATGATTTCCTCAGTTTGGTCGTCCAGGTATATCTTGAAGCCGCCGTCGGGGGTGACCGATGCCAACTGGGCGTTCTTTGAGTCCAACTTTTCTTCCATAACTTGTTTCAAGATTTTCAATGCCAAAAGCTCGGCCTCTTTAAGGGTGAGCGACTTGTGATATTCGTTGTTCAACTCTGCCTGAGCGCCCTCCGATCCCGATCCGATGGCCTTGGCGTCGTAGCGGTAGAAAGTCCCGGAAGGTTCTGCGTGGTACAATTGGGGTCCCTTGTCCTTATCGAACCCAGCAATCAACAAGGCAACACCAAAGGGTCTGGACATCAAGCGCTTTTCACCGCCGGCACCCTCACCAAAACGTAAAGCCAAGTCACACACCGATTGGGTAAGTGACTCGACCTGGATCTCTTCGTCGTAGTACAAGTTGTGAGTCAACGACGACACTCGTGCGTGGTCGATCATGGACCGAGCGTCGGCCGTGAGCCCACTCATGGCACAGCCAATGTGTTTATCGATCTCCACGATCTTCTCGATGCTTGAATGCTCCAATAACGACGACGTCACACGCTTCTCGACCCCGAGAATCACACCCTCACTGGTGGAAATACCAATGGCCGTCGATCCAAGCTTGATGGCCTCAAGTGAGTACTCCACTTGGAAAAGACGCCCTTCAGGCGAAAACGTAGAAACACCACGGTCGTATTCGGATCTGGTAAGAAACATCAGTGGCGTAAGGTTGGTTTGTTTGGTGGCGGAAAAATGCGTACAGGATTCAGTAAAAATCACGGACAGAAATTTGGTAGAGAGAAAAAAACTTGGTAGAAAAACATCAATAGTCTCTCTCTTTTTTCTTTGCAGTACTACAACCACGCCCTTTTAGGCTGCTACTTGGGCAACACAACTCGTTGCCGAATTCATTTACTCTCATTTATTCAATGTTTAGTTGGCTGGGGCCAATTGGACAATCTTTTCAGCAGCAGGGTCCAAGTCTTCGTAAGCGTACAACTTCAAGCCGGAGTTTTCAATCAACTCCTTGGCTTTGGCCATGTTGGTACCCTGCAATCTGACAACAACAGGAATTTCCAACGAGAACTTCTTCGAGGCCGCAATCAAACCTTCGGCAACGTAGTCACATCTGACGATACCACCAAAGATGTTGACAAAGATCCCGTTGACGTTCTTGTCGGACAAGATCAACTCGAAGGCCTTTTCGATGGTTTGTGGGGTAGCAGTACCACCACAGTCCAAGAAGTTGGCTGGCTCACCGCCGTACAACTTGATGATGTCCATGGTGGCCATGGCCAAACCGGCACCGTTGACAATGTTGGCAATGTTCCCATCCAACTTGATAAAGTTAAGACCATACTCAGCAGCTTCGACTTCTTGAGGGTCTTCTTGGGTGGGATCTCTCCAGCCAAACACTTCTTGTTGACGGAACGAAGCATGGTCGTCGAAACCCAACTTGGCGTCCATGGCCAAGACCTGGTGGTCTGGGGTTTCAGACAATGGGTTGATTTCAACCTGAGTACAGTCACGTTCCATAAAGACTCTGTAGAGGTTCTGGACCGTCTTGGCGGCTTCAGGAATGGCAGCGTCGGTGTAGCCCAACACGCTGGCAACCTTGGTAGCCAACTCGTCGGTGACACCGGCCTTCAAGTCTTCGACAACAAACGACTTGATGGCATCAGGGTCCTTGGCAGCAACACCTTCGATGTCCATACCACCCTGAGCCGAGGCAACAATGATTGGCTTCGAGGTGGCTCTGTCCAACAAAATAGCAAGGTACGCTTCGGTTCTGGCGTCTCTTCTTTCGACAACGTAGACAGCAGTGACCTCCTTACCAGCAGCACCGGTTTGTTTGGTGATCAACTTGTGGCCCAACATTTGGGCAGCCAAGTCTCTGGCTTCTTCTGGCGACGAAATCAACTTGACACCGCCTTGCAAACCAGAGTCAAAGTGTCCCTTACCACGACCACCGGTCAAAGCCTGGGCCTTGATGACCAATTCGGAGGTTCCAAGGGCCTTGGCGGCTTCGTAGGCGCCTTCTGCAGTGGTGGCAGCGGAACCGTTAGGGACGCCGACTCCGTACGACTTCAACAATGCAGCCGAACGGAATTCGTGGAGAGAAAGCGATCTTTTTTGAGCAACAGCCTGGACGTTAGTAACAAACCCACACAAACAACTTCTATTCACTGGTACTTACTCTAGAGGCACGGGCAATGGATCTGGACAACATGGGAAAGAAGAGGAGGAGACCGTGGTTCTGTCGAGTAAAATTCAACATCAAACCTTTTGGGTCGCACCAAAAAAACGCGTATGTGCAGGTTCAAATCGGACAGAACTGAACCGACTAGTTCCGAGGGCTTGCTGCCCCTCACCTCGGATCTCGCTAACAGCCAAACCCTTCGACTACAACGTCACCACCACCAAAGTTAATCCTACATAATGGTCCCCCCCAACGTCCGTGCAACGCTGATTCTTGACGTTTTCCTTTCTCTTTTTATGCGGTTTCTCTTCAATTCTCCTTGTTTTTCTTGTTTTGTTGCTTTCTTAAAGTCGCCGGGGCCCGCCTTTCCATGATTTCCGACACGGATTCAACCTCCGGGAAGGTAGCGATGAGAGATGCCACTCTGCAGGAACGGACTTGAACCCTTCGTATTTATTTTTGTTTTTCTTTCATTTTTTCACGGCCAGTGATTTGTCCCTCGGTTATGGTCCTATCCATTGCGTGGTTGGATCTGCTCACAACGGCAGGACGAGGTAAATGCCAAATGTGGTGAGATAAGTGCCCGTCATAGGAAGATTTGTGACGACCGGGTGTAATTTTTCACGTGAACAACGCACGTGACCTAGAATAATGTAAGAGAAGCGATGCGATGTGCACTTTGATACGGAGGGGTAACCTTAGGTATGAAGCAGACGAGGAAAACAGACGAATCTGACGACGAGTTGTCAACGATATCGTTTGGTGCACTTAGTTCTGCACAGAAGAAGCTCCAGCAGTACTCAGAGTCGGATTCTGAGTCCGACCTGGCCCCCCAAGAGCAACCATCGCATCGCAAGAAACGGGGCCCGCTAGTCAAGACACTGAAAAAGAGCAAGCATGCGCCACTGGAAAGTTCGTCCAAGCGTCCTGTGTCGAGGATAAGAGAGATTCCCGGTCTTACAACGCGGAGCAGCACGCTCCATACCGATATTCGGTTTGATGCTGCGTACGGTAAGGCCGATTTTGGCAAGATCCGGAAAGACTATGCGTTTTTGGACGAGTACCGTAAGCAAGAGGTGGATACTATGAAGCGTGTGCTTAAAGATGGGCGAAAGCTCTCGGAACGCGAGCGTCAAGATATGGAGATGGAGTTACAGTCGCTCCAGTCACGGCTCGATACGATGAAGAACCGGGACCTCGAGGCCAAGATCTTGCGCGAGCACAAGCAGGCACAAATTAAGGGCGGAGGCACGCCGTATTTCCTCAAGAAGAGCGAGCAGCGGCGGTTGCTCCAAAAGGCCAAGTTTGATGGCATGAAAGGACGGCAGAGAGAAAAGGTTATGGAGAGAAAGAGAAAGAAGCGTTTGGGCCGTGAGTTCCGGGCAATGGAGTATAACAAGTAACGGTGTATATATTAAAAAAAGTCTACTTCTTCAATTCGTTGGCGATCCAGTCTTCGTAGCTGCCGAGGTAATTGCCTCTCTTTTTGTATCCAAAAGTGTTGGCCAATTCCTCTGCTGCCAGTGATCTGACGCCACCCAAGCAGTAAAAGACCAATTCTTTGTCGGTGCTGGGCTTATCGAACCCGAAGATATCAACAAACTCTTCAGGAGACAAGTCGAGGGCGCCCGGCGACGACTTGAACGGGATGTTGATGGCGCCGGGAATATGGCCGTCGCTGAACTCGACGGGTTCACGAACATCGACGAGAATCGTCTCTGGGTATGCGGCTGGGTTCGACGCCATGGCTTTTATATCGGAGTAGTTGTAGAGCGTGGCCTCGGGCGAAGACGAGAGCACCGAGTACGATCTGGAGGCAAAGTGGGAACGCAGCGCAGCAGCAGTGAGGCTGCGAACAGCGAGCCGGGCCGAGAGTTGGGATGAAACCAATGGTCTCAGAGCAAACCTAGTACTGGCAGCAGCAGCACGCACCAATGGTCTGGCGCCACGAACAAGCAGCCGTACAGTAAACATGGTAAGGGAGTAGAAGAATTTTCGCGATAAAGATCAGGAAAAACGGCCGACAATTTATTCGCGAAAAATGAGCTTTGTAGAATACGTTGATTTTCTAGTTACGAAGTTAAATATGTTTTGCGACTAAAACAAACCGTCGATTTCACCGTCCTCATTCACCTCGACGTTCATAAACCCACAGTGGGTCGGCAAGCCAGGAATTGTCTGGATCTCTGCGGCCAAAGCGTACAAGTATCCTGCCCCGATCGACGCACGCACGTCTCTGATTGGAAACGTAAAGCCGGTAGGAACACCCTTCAAGGCCGCGTCGTGCGAGAGCGAGTACTGCGTCTTGGCAATACACACCGGCAAGTTCCCGAAGCCTTGCTTGGTGTACGTGTCGATCTTCTTCTGGGCCTCGGGCGAGAACTCGACGTCACCAGCACCGTACATCTCACGAGCAATCGTGGCGATCTTGTCCTCGATGCTTGGCGCGGTATCGTAGAGGAAACGGAACGAGGAAGGCTTGTTGGAAGCAGCAATCACCCCGTGCGCAAGGTCAACGGCACCCTGGCCACCCTCTTCCCAGTGGTTCGAGATAATGGCGTCGTCAGCACCAGCCTTGAGCGATTCTTCCTTGATCACTTGATGTTCACGCTCGGTGTCGGAAGACATCTTGTTGATGGCAACAACAACAGGCAAGCCGTACGTCTTGGCGTTGGCAATGTGCTTGCCCAAGTTGGCACAGCCCAAACGCAAGAGCTCGGTGTTTTCCTGGGTGTACTCAGGAGCCAATGGCGCACCGGCCTTGACCTCAGGCCCACCGCCATGCACCTTGAGCGCACGCACAGTAGCAACAATCACCACGACATCGGGCACAAGACCAGACGAACGACACTTGATGTTGATGAACCGCTCACCGCCCATCGTGAAATCGAACCCGGCTTCGGTGACCACGTAACCTTCTTGCTCCTTTCTCTCTTCCTCACTGAGATCAGGCGACGTTCCTGCCAACTTCAACGCCATTTTATCGGCCAAGATCGACGAGGCACCGATGGAAATGTTGGCAAAGGGTCCAGCATGAACAAACACAGGCGTGCCTTCCAAGGTCTGCATGATATTGGGCTTGATGGCGTCCTTAAGCAACGCGGTCAAGGCACCCGCACACCCGATATCTTCGGCAGTAATGGGGACGCCCTGCTTCGACGATGCAATTACCATGTTGCCCAATCTCTCTCTGAGATCCGAGAGCGAGTTGGCAAGGGCCAAGATCGCCATACACTCAGAAGCAACCGTGATATCAAACCCGGTCTTTCTGGTGTGGCCCTTTTCGGTGGGTGCTTCACCAACCGTGATGCCACGGAGGAATCTGTCGTTACAGTCAACCACACGTCTCCAGGTAATGGTGTCTGGATCGATGTCAAGACGGGCAAACTGGGTGATTTCTTCGGGCGTAAGAGTATCTGGATCATCCTTCTGGATTCCAAGCTTGGCAAGACGTCTCTTCATCGAAGGAGCAAACGTACGCACGCCCTTCTTGGCAGGAACCAACCGCTTGTACAATGGTCCGTCTTTCTGCGTGTTTTCATGGAACATTCTCGTGTCAATAGCCGCAGCAAGCAAGTTGTTGGCCATCGTGATGGCGTGGATATCGCCGGTGACGTGCATGTTGAACTCGTCCATAGGAATCACCTGGGAGTAGCCACCACCGGCCGCACCGCCCTTGATCCCAAAGGTGGGTCCCATCGAGGGCTGTCTGACGTTGGCAAACACGTTCTTTTGCAAGTGGGCACCGAGCGCCTGGGCCAAACCGACGGTGGTGGTCGACTTACCTTCACCAAGCGGCGTGGGAGTGATCCCCGTCACCAACACGTATTTCCCGTTGACCTTGTGCTGCAATCTGTTCAACAAATTGAGCGACACCTTGGCCTTGTAGGCACCAAACGGTTCGACCTCGCTGTCCAAGATCCCGGCATCGGCAGCAACGTCAGTAATCTTTTTGGGCTGCTGGGCCCGCGAGATCTCAAAGTCGGAAGGGACCGGTTTTTGGAGCGAAAGTTTCAATGGCGTGGAGAACTTGGGCGTGGAGCTGTTCTTGGCGTAGTGGCGCTTAGCAGCAATGACCACGTTGTCCAACAAGCATGCCACGGTCATAGGACCGACTCCACCGGGAACTGGTGTCAATTTACTGGCAACAGCGGAAGCCAGTTCGAAATCGACATCGCCAACCATGCGGGAGCCTGATTTCTTTGTGGAGTCCGGAATGAAGTTGGTTCCAACGTCAATAACCACAGCACCAGGCTTCAACCACTCGCCACGGATGTATTGTGGCTTACCGATGGCACAAACGACGATATCGGCCTGCGACAAGAACAACTTGACCTGGGATTCCGACAGCTGTGAGTGGAGCACTGTGACCGTAGCGTTGGCCTTGGTGAGTAAGCTGGCGATGGGTTTGCCGACGATATCGGAACGACCCAACACCACGGCGGTCGCTCCGGCGATCTGCACGTCGTACTGTGTCAATAACTCAACAATTCCCTTGGGAGTACAAGGCAAGAAGAGCGGGTTGCCGCCCTTCTTGGCCAATTCCCCGACGTTGAACGGACCAAAGCCATCGACGTCCTTTTCGGCCACGACTGCGTCGGTGATTTTGGCCTCGTCGATGTGGGCAGGAAGGGGAAGTTGAACAAGAATCCCGTTGACCGAAACGTCGTCGTTAAGCTTCTTGATCTGCGTCAACAATTCAAACTCGCTGATGGATTCCGGTAAGTTGAGCACGGTGCATCCTATGCCCGTCTCTTGGGCGGCCTTGAGCTTCATACGGACATACGTCGACGAGTCTTCACGGGCTCCGACCTGAACAATGGCCAAGGAGGCAGAGAAATCGGAGTGTTTAGCGGCAATCGCGCTGACATCAGCAAGGATCTTGGCACGAAGGTTGGCAGCCACGGCCTTACCGTCGATAAGTTGCATTTTACAGTGGGAAACAAGTGGAAAGAAAGTGGTGGGGGTTTTATCTGACGTTTTTTTTGACTCGGGCCCCCGCCAAACATGTGACTAATACAAAAATTAAGCAAAAAAAAAATTACTACTGTACAGTTTTTACTTGCAAGCCTGGCCGTTTGCTGATACCTTCGAGGACGGTGCCTGGTCCCAAGCACACCAATTCCAGGACCGTGAGAGCGTCAATGCTCTTTTTCCACTGGACGGGGGCTGAATTTGCTGCCACGAGATTAGCGACGATGTCCGCCGCGCAGCGCGACGGCGTACCGGTAAAGTTCGATACGACGGGCGTAGCGGGCGCCCGTACCGCTTCACGTGCGACGCACGCCGTTAGCTCGTCGGCCATGGGCGCCAAAAGCGGGCTGTGGAACGGGATGCGCACCGGGAGCCGCACCGCGCGCCTGATGCGGCGTGCGGCCGTGGCCGCCGCGACAAAGTCGTCGAGACGTGCGCATGGGCCCGAAATCACGATTTGGCGCCGCGAATTGTCGTTGGCGAGAAGCCCCGCGGCCGCCGCGTCGCGACGCACGCCGTCGTAGTCTGCTGCCATGAGCGCGTACATCCCGTGTCCCGGCCCAGAAAACATGCGTTCCATGATCTGGCCGCGCTGGTGCACGATACGGAGCGCTGCTGGTAGATCGAGCATGCCGGCAAGCACGAGCACCGTGTATTCGCCGAGCGAGTGGCCCAAGAGCACGGCGGCGTCGGCCGCGAGCGCCGTGTCGCGGTGCGCGGCGTCGAGCTCGTGAAAAATGTAGCTGCTGGCGACGATGGCGGGCTGTACGAGCGAAGTCGCGGTGATGGGCGTAGAAGCAGGATCGAAAAGCGACGCGGAGAGCCGCGTGCCAACAGTCGTGTCCAAGGCGTCAAGGTGTGGACCAATAAGATGCCGATACTTGGCCACATGCGCAAGACACCCGTTCGGCACGATGCCTTGCCCAGGACATGCCACGGCACGGAACATGATCAAGTGGTGGTGGTGGTGGTGATGGTGTTTTTGAGTGCCGTGTTCGGGAATTTTTTTTTCTGGCGCGTGCACGTGCGGGAACTCCTTTCGCGACGCCTGTGGGCGGCGCCCGCGGCGCCGCGTGCGCCCACGTCGCGCCAGAATCGCCCAAAGTTTTGAACCGTCGACGTTTTCTTCCCTAAATTTACCACTAACTGCTCCGCACCCACCGCCAGACCCCAGCGAAAAACATCCCATGTCTGACTTCAAAACCGCAAAAGACTCACTTGTAGCGTCGCTCTTTGAGTTATCCAAGGCTGCGCAAGACGTGGCCCTGGCCACCGTCAACTTCTACAAGGTTGCTGCCGACGAGGCCAGCACCCCTGAGTCGTTGCACCAATTGGGCGAGACCCTCAAGACCATCGCCCAGGCTGCCGAGCTGGTTCCTGGCGCTGCTGGCGACGACGCTGCTGCTTCCGGCGCCAAGAAGGGATCCCACAAGAAGGACGCCAACGGCAGTGCTGATTCCTCTGCCGGTGAAAAAAAGAAGAAGGCGCCAAAGGACCCCAACGCGCCCAAAAAGCCGCTCACGATCTACTTTGCGTTCTCGTTCCATGCCCGGGCCCTCATTCGCGAGGACAGAAAGAAGCGGGGCTTGCCTGCACTCTCGGCCACCGACATGAATGAGATTGTCAAGGAAAAGTGGAACTCGATCACGGTGGACGAAAAGGCCAAGTGGCAGAAGAAGTACGCCGGTGAGTTGGAAGAGTACCAGAAGGAAAAGGCCAAGTACAAGTTGCAGAACCCCGAAGCCAGTGCTGGGTCCAAGAAGGAGACCAAGAAGGAACCCGAAGTAGAAGACGAGGACGATGAAGAGGAGGCTCCTTCTGCTCCAGAAATCGCCGAAGCCATCTCGACTGCCGAACAGACAGTTGCTGCTGCCGAAAAGGAGGAACCAAAAAAGAAGAAGAGAAAGAGCGACAAGGACAGCAAGGAAAAGAAGGATAAGAAGTCCAAGAAAGAATCCAAGGACAAGGCTACGTGAAATGTTTTGTAACTGTTATGTATAATACTAATTAATACGATGTTTTTTTACACACACACATATATGTATATATATGTATATATATGTATGTATTTAATGCCCCTTCTTCTTCTGCTTGTCGATATGTGCTCTCAACACCTTCTGTCTTTCTCTCAACGATAACTTCTGTTTGCCCTGAACACTCTTCTTGTGAATCATCATGACAAAGTTCTTCTTTCTCGCCTTCTCCTTGTTGGTGGTCGAATGGGCTCCGTCCCGCTTACCCTTTCTCAGTCCAAACTTCTCCCGATCTTCCTTACCTTCCTTTGCATGTGCGATTCTCTCTTCACGAAGCTGTTTGTACTTAACCTTACCCACCAACGTGGTCGAATCCACACTCTCTTCGTTATGGCCCATAATCTTATTGACTCCTGCCTCGGTCCGCAACTCTTCGAGCTTAGCAAAGTCGGCTGGTGTAAGGATCCGTGACGACAACATCGCAGCAACTTCTTCTTCCTGCTGCTTCTTCTTGGCCAAAAGCTCTTCTTGTTTGATTTCCTTGACCTTCTTCTTGGCATCAGGCTCTTCTTTCTTACTCTTTTTGCGAGCAGGTTCGTCCTCATCTTCATCTTCAGAAAGCTCCAAATCAGAAACTTCTTCCTCCTCTTCTTTTTCTTTTTCTGCTTCAGCTTCTTCCTCCTTTTCTTCATCATCACTAACGTCGTATTCTTTGTCGGACTCGACCGTCACCCATTCACCCTCAACGTCGTCCACCTCCAGATCAACCTCCCAGTCTTCTTCACGCTCTTCGTCGCCCTGTTCCTGGCGCCATTTAGCAAGAAGATCAAGACCAGGAACTCCGGTGACGGTGCTTGATTCAACCCCAAACTGTAAGTTCAGGGTCTCGCCCAGTTGGAGGCCCATCGAGGCCGTCTTGCCTCTGTCCTTACGCAACAACATCTCGGGGGCAACTTCACGGTAAAGCGAGATCAACGACCGCGCAGCCATCATCACAGCCTTCGACTTAGATCCTTTGTACGCCGTCAAGTCCTGCAACAAGTCGGCATCGATAGCGAGCGGTGCTCTCGCACACACTTCACGGATAGTATTGATACCAGCACTGGCAACCTCGGCAGCCACCCCGTCACTGACAAACTCATCGGCAAGCTTGCGTACAACAATCATGATGCTTTCAGGAGGAACCAAGTCGTGGCTCGCCTGGGCCGAAGCAGCCATGATCTGTGTGACGTTACGCTGCTTGGGAGTCAAGTACTTGAGGAAATAAGAGTATATCCCCAACACAGTTAACTTATGCGTCCCCACCAACCGCGAGATCAAGTTCATAAACATGATTTTCTGGTCCAAGTCCAACCGTTTGGCAAGCAGACTGCTGAGCGATACGAACAACTGCTCGGCAAAGCCCTGTGGGTCCCGCAACAAGTGGATGGCACTGAAGTTGAGGTATGTGGCCGAGTGTTTGGCCGAGTTCTTCTTCTTCATAGTCTTCACGGCCTGCTCCAACTTACGGCCCCGTTTACTGGTTTTCTTGTTGATGTTCATCTTGTGTCTGAGCGAATTCATATCAAACCCTTCCTCGTCACTCGAGTCGTCGTCAAAGTTCTCCTCACGCTCCTTGTCGGCCCCAAGAAAGAACTTGACTCCAGCAACTGCGACCTTGACGTCTGGATGTAAGGCTGCTTGTGTCATAAGCTCTACTGTCCGAGAATCGTCCCAGATCCCACGTCTCCACAACTCACGCGTGAGCTTCGTGGCCCATAATCCCTGGGTATCACGCTTCTCCAAGAGGTTGAAAAGAAGTGCTTGGGTGCTCCGGTTAAGCTTTTGGTTCTTGGCTCCACTATTGACGCTCTTGAGCAACGAGATTAACGTCGAATACACTTGGTGTCTCAACGCCTTGACATGCTGGCCTTGAACACCGGCACCGTACGCTGTGAGCAACGGGAATAACGTCTGAATCAACGTTTCAGCCGTGATGATGTCCTTGTTTCGCAACATCGTCAAACACTGAATAACCTTCTCTCTGAGATCGGGACTCAAGTCACGGTGACACGTCAACAAGAGATCAGCCAATTCCAGGGGGAACTGGGCAGTTTCCTTGGGGTAGCAGCTGCATACAGCACTGACAAACCCAATCAAATCGCCAAACTCGCTCCCTTTTTCAACCGCTCCAGGGTTAGACACGAAAATGTCCCGCAACGACTGGTAATGCGCGTACTGCTGGAGAAACTCTTCATGGTACGACTCAGGATCACGTCTCACGACATTCTGAAGCAAGATAATGTTCGTGGGCAAGATGGCCGCTCTTCTTTGTTTCCCCATACCGTAATGATTTAATCTTAATTTCGAAACCTCATCTCATCGCGATAATTTCGTATTCTAAAAATTACGCACGCCGACGTAAATTACAGCACTGAAAATTATATATAACATCCCTCTCTATTTTACTGTCCCTCTGCCAACCGAGATGTCTGGTCAAACAAGTCTCCCAATGTTGCGTAGTTGATCTTCTTTGAGAACGGTTTCTTCAGAATGATCTTCTTGGCACTATCGGCAGCACTCAACGGTTCGCCCGTGACTTCGTCCACACCAATCGACCGCAACGCATCTTCCATACCCAAATCATTGGTATTGTTGTTGGTGATCTTGGTCCGTTTCCGTCGCGTGATCCCCGATGTGTTACCAGCCAAAATATCTGCTTCTTGTTTGAGCCGCTTCTTTTCTTGGGCAATGATAAAGTCGTGGTTAAAGTGTGTCCATGTCCGTTCCTTGATCAACGACTCTTCGGGTGTCAACTCAAACTCAAGCACCTCCTCGTCGTCATCATCCAGACCAAGGTCAACTGAGTCGGACACCTTATCCAACATCTGCTGTGTGGTGGGATTATTCTTGACCAAGTCGCGTGGCCGGTTGACATCTTCTTCGTCCAAATCAT
Source organism: Teunomyces atbi (assembly GCA_030574975.1). Taxonomy (NCBI): domain Eukaryota; kingdom Fungi; phylum Ascomycota; class Pichiomycetes; order Serinales; family Debaryomycetaceae; genus Teunomyces; species Teunomyces atbi. The sequence goes on along the minus strand of JAJMFW010000057.1, from coordinate 5,243 downwards.
GACGTTCAGCCGGATTGACATATATGGCCTGTTGGAGATTGTTCTTACGTGCATTAACAAGACGCACGATCTCGCTCTCGATAATATCGTTGGTCAAGTCGCCGTCGTCCATTATCGCTTTGAGCAACTCGGTAGCTTCTCGTTCTTCTCTGAGCGACCGCGTGCTTCGCTTGCCTTTAAAGTCTTCGTATGCTTCCTCTTCCTCTTCCTCTTCTGCTTCAGGTACTTCTTCCTCTGTGCCTTCTTCTACTTCGCCTCTCCATCCACGCTTGCGTAACAACTGTTGACTCTGCTCAAGCTTGCGCTGATCCGAAGCGATCTCTTGTTTCAACTTGGCTTCACGAGCTCGATTATTGGTAAACGACGGCGGATCGCTCTCCTTGGTGCCCTCGCTATCTCTAAACTCCTGAATCTTGAACTTCCCTGAATGTGTCTTGCTGAACTCGTTCAATCTTCGCTGTAGCGTTACTTGTCCGATATGGGCCACGGCCACGATTTCCGAGTGGCTCCGGCGAAAGTTGTTCATTCTGGCTGCAAGCAACACACACGCGCCTGCAATCCCCGCTGGTCTTCTTCCTTCGTGGATCCAGTCGCTCGACATCCGATGGGCGAGTTTCACTGCGTCTTTGACGACCTTGGTGCACTGGTCCTTAAAGTCTAGTTTCTCGGCGAAATGCTGGATGAAAATGGACGGATCGGCCAATGGAAGCTTGGTGATGCACAAAGCCTTGACCAACTTAAGGAACGTGGCTCCTAGCGAGTACACCGAGATCTGGAGTCGTGAACTGAAATCAATCAACATGTGGTGAGTCTTTTCCTTTCTGCATGCTACGTAGAGACACGCCGCAAGCACGTTCTGGGACCGTCTGCCCTGGACAAAGTTGTTTGAAAGGGCCAACTTGAACCAGTTCCCTGCTGAGTCTGAGATGTATTCGGGAATACGCAAGGCCGTTGCTATTCGTTTGATTTTGCGTTTTCCGTTAGCCAAAGTCTGTTCACGGCTTTCCATGGCGTTCTGCCGCCCACCAAAGTTGACTCTGGCCTGGTCCACGCCCACCATGGCCCCCTGGACCATCGCAGCACCCAGCAGCGACTCGCCGAACTGGACCTCGCTGACAATGGGGTTTTCTTCCTGGACCGTACCACACTTGGAGCACGAGACGTCGCCTGCAGAGGTAAACCCTCGTGTAAAGTGCGTGTTGCCACAAACGGGGCAGCTGGGTACACGGTTCATCGTTGTTGTGATGGAGTATGTAAACAAAATTGTGACATGGAGTGAAATATATGCAGGCGAGAAGGGATGCAAAATTACAGCATAAGAACTGGGAAAAAAACTAAAGAAAGAACTAAGAAAAAAGTTATTGTTGATGGAAGTCAAGCTTATAATACGTGTGTTAGCCAACACATTTTTGTCGCTATCTTAAGGCAATATTTCTACGTGCTTTTTGCATACACTAAAACTCTCAAGTAACACTCGTTAGAATTAATAAACAAATCTCTTTTTTTTTTATTCTCTTGATAAGGTGAAAATCACGTGCACAATAGTCTAACTTTGATTCTCCTTAACAAAGAACTATATGGATACTGAAGCGGCTGAGGGCCGAAAATGGATGCTGGGAGGGCTTGGAGGTCTTGGGTTGGTGATGGAGGTGACAGCACTGGAGCCACGTGACGTGCTCCAGCTGGAACGCACGTGCCTCACCTTCATACGCTTTGCCACAACGCTTTTCTTCACGGCGTTGGGCATCATGCTCAACTTCCGGTTGGATACGAGCGGCGAGACTCCGCCACACCGTGAACCAATCATGACGACGTACTCGACGGTGGTGCTGTTTGTGCTTTTGGCCCTTTCGTTGTGCACGATGGCCATCGCAGCCATAAACTACTTTGTTTCGGTGCTGCGCTACGCCCAGCACAAGATCTACACTTACGGGTTCAATAACTTAAGTATAGTCACTGTGTCGTCCGTGACAGTGGTCCTTATTGGTATTTGTGTTACGTTGATTGTGGAAGGATATACAGTTGAAAAGTGAGTGAGTACTATGATGTGAATAATGACAGGATTAATGAAATGAATGTAGTGATGTATTATTATTATTTCTTCTTCTTTCTTTCTGGTTTGGTCACTTTATCCTTCCCCAGTTTCTTCTTATTGATGCGTTTCTTCTCTCCAAAATGTTCCTTGTCCATCTCCATCATCGCCTCGCGCTTCGCAGTGCTGGCAACCTGAAGAGATGTTTCAATCACCGTGTCGTCGTCGATCGCTTCCAAGAGCTCCATCTTCTTATTGATTCGTGTCTCGATCGACTGAATCCGGTCGATATCCTTTTCGGCAATGATCGACACCGCATCACCCTTGCGTCCTGCTCTTGCTGTTCTCCCCACCCGGTGAATAAAGTCGTCGGGATCCGCAGGAATGTCATAGTTCACCACCAACTCGACCGTCGGTATATCCAACCCACGCGACGCCACGTCGGTGGCAATCAAGATCCGCGCAGCGCCTGCCTTGAACCGATGCAACGAGTTGGTTCTCTCACGCTGCGGCATCTCGGAGTGGAGCGATGCCACGCGGAACTCGAGTTTCCGCAACGTTCTCCGCAACACCTCGGCGGTGTGTGTGCGGTTGACAAACACCACCGCCGTCGCAGCGTCGTACTTGGCCAACCGTAAGATGCTAACAAGGTACGCTTCCTTGACGTACGACGGCACAAACACGTACGTGATTTCAAGGGTTGCAGGAATCGCGACTTTATCGACACTGTCGACTTCGTGGACAAACACGGGCGCCTTTCCCTCGTGTTTCTGGTTCTGGAGCGCCCGCACGGCGTCGGTGACGGTGGCTGTGAACAAACACGTCTGACGGCGGTTTCCGGGCGGCAAGACCGAGAAACAACGCTCCAAGTCTGCGCCAAAACTGTTGCTCAACAACCGATCGGCTTCGTCGAGCACAAGGTACTTGACGCTGCGCAAACCACGCACCGTTTCCTCGCCGCTGTTCAAGATATGATCCGCAAGTCGTCCTGGAGTCGCCACCACAAAATGGGGCCGTTTCTGGAGCGCGATGGCCTGCTCCACGAAATCTTCTCCGCCAACCACCACGGCGATCCTGATATTCATCAGCGCGCCTAACGCCGCAAACTGTTCGGCGATCTGAAGTGCAAGTTCACGGGTGGGTGTCAAGACCACGCCGTAGATCCCCGACGGGTCTGCGGACCATTCTGTGAGCATGGGAGCTGCAAATGCCACTGTTTTACCGGAACCCGTTTTGGCGCCGCCGATACAGTCCCGGCCTGCGAGAACCGCCGGGATACATGCTGATTGGATGGCGGTGGGCGTGTGGATGTGCATGGCACGCAACGCTTCGGCAAGCCAGCGGGCCACGCCGAGTTCTTCAAACGACATTGTTGGAGATTAAAAAGTGGCGATAATTTTTACTTTTTTTTATGTGCGATGAGTATCATGTTCAAACGGTGGTTTACGCGGCTGAGTTTCTGCCGTGTTGCGGCAGAGGGCGTGGGTGCGAATGGTTCTGAGCGGAACTATCGCATCACACAAAGTGCGGTGGAAGTTACCGGTAAAGTGGCGGCCCACGGACACGAGATCCGCTACGAGACGCGCGGCTACGATGCCCATGGCCACGAACAACGGGCGATATCATTAACGGACTACTTTGGCGGCAATCTCCACCACACGCACCATGTGTTCTACAACTCGGTGGCGCTGCGTGCACGGCAAGGCCGCAAGGTGGAAAACCGGACGTTTGTTGATCTTAAGGTCGTGAGAGTCAAGCTGGGCCGCGGGGGCAATGGGTGTGTCGCGTTCTTTCGCGATGCCAACCGGCCGGTGGGTCCGCCAGATGGCGGGGACGGTGGGCGTGGCGGAAACGTGTATCTTAGTGTGGTGGACGGCCACGGCAGTTCGCTCCACCGAATCAAGCGGACGTACGAGGCGCAGAACGGCACGCCGGGCAAGGGACTGCAGTTGGACGGCAAGAACGGCGACGATGTCGTGTTGGAGGTGCCGCGCGGGACCACCGTGCGGTGGATTCCTGATCCGTACGTGTTGCGCAGGTACTTGAGTGGGCGTGAAGGTGCCACGGTGGATGATGTGACTCTCGAGCTTACGTGTGACGATAGAGACAATATCCAGTTGGAACGGCCTGGGTATGCTCCTGGCGAGGGCTGGATCTTTAAGGAGCACGAAGAGGAATATTACCGCGAGCGCGAGTATTTTAGTGAGCTCGACGCGCGCGTCCAGGAACACGACCACGAGATCATTAGCGAGGAATTGGCGCTAGATAAGTTCCCGCTCGCGGGCCTTGATCTCGCGAGCCCGCGCGAACCACGACTTTTGTTAGCAGGCGGCCGCGGGGGCATGGGCAACATGCATTTTCTGACACGCGATATCCGCAACCCGCGGTTTCTGAAACGGGGCCGTGAAGGAGTAGAGATGTTCTTGCTCTTGGAGCTCAAGCTCATTGCAGACTTAGGGCTTGTGGGGTTGCCGAACGCCGGTAAATCGACGCTCTTGCGCGCGATCTCGCGGGCGCGCCCGCGCGTGGGCCACTGGGAATTTACGACGCTCCAGCCCACCGTCGGTACGATTAGTACCGCGATGGACCGCGAGCCTTTCACCGTCGCCGATATTCCAGGTATAGTTGCCGGCGCATCGCAGAACCGCGGGATGGGTCTTGATTTCTTGCGGCACATCGAACGGCTGGGCGGCTTGGTGTTTGTGGTGTCGCTTGAGTCCGATCCTGTGGCGAGTCTAGAGACGTTGCTTACCGAGGTGGGCCCCAAGCGCATGGCGGACAAGCGAGTTTTGGTGGTAGCGACAAAAGCCGATCTCAGTGCGACCGATACCAGTTACCGTGAGCTCCGCGCCCATGTGGCGGCGCGCGGGTGGAAAATCGTTCCTGTATGTGCCGAGCGGGGCGAGAACATTGAGCGATGTATCAAGTTGATGGAAGAAATCGCAGCATCTAATCAAAACAGTGGGCTGTTTTGACCTTACATGTTTCAGATCAGATTTTTTTTAAAAAAAAACACAAACAGGCACAGAAACAGAAGTAGAATAAGAAGGATAAAAAGCAAAGATAAATAGGAAACAGCAATTAGGAACAAGGAGTGGGAGTAGGAGCTGCTGCATCATGAGATGAGAAACCGATCCAGACACACTCAACAAACCCTTGTTGCTCATATGACCGTATTTGTCGTTGTTCATATCCAATACGATTCGATTCA
>JAJMFW010000056.1:0-44862 GCA_030574975.1 Teunomyces atbi | reverse complement strand
TCGCATACAATGGCGTAGCACCAGGACTATACATAGCCATGATGGCATGTCCGGCTTCGTGGTACGCCGTGTTAATTCGCGACTCTTCAGTAATCACCATCTTCTTTTTGGCAGCCCCCATCAAAATCTTATCCTTGGCCCACTCAAAGTGGTTCATGTTGACAGCAGGCGCAGAAAGCTGTGAAGCGTGCACCGCAGCCTGGTTCACCAAGTTCATCAACTCGGCACCACTTAATCCGGGAGTACCACGGGCAATAATCGAGGCATCAACATCTTCGGCAGTCTCAACATTCTCCATATGGTGCTTGAGAATATCAATCCGGCCACGAACATCAGGCAAATCAACAATTACTTCCTTATCGAATCTACCTGGTCTCGTCAATGCCTTATCCAACAGCTCAGGGAAATTAGTAGCACCGATAATAATAATTCCAGATGTCTGAGAAAATCCATCTAATTCAACCAATAATTGATTAAGCGTCTGCTTGGCATATGCCTGGTCCTTGGGGTTACGCTTGCCTCCAATAGCATCAAGCTCGTCAATAAAAATGATTGCAGGCAGTTTTTCTCTAGCCTGGGAAAATAACTCACGGATCCTTTTGGCACCAACACCAACATAAAGCTCATCAAATTCCGAACCTGACATGAAGAAAAACGGAACACCGGCTTCGCCAGCAGTAGCACGCGCAAGAAGCGTCTTACCTGTACCTGGAGGACCCGTCAACAACACTCCCTTGGGCAATTTCCCACCCAAACCAGTAAACTTGGAAGGGTCCTTCAAGAAGTCAACAATTTCTTCAAGTTCGGCACGAGCTTCGTCACATCCTTGGACATCCTTAAACCGTACAGTAGACTGTGATACATCAACCGATTTATCAACTACTTCGTTATTCTTGAAAATAGTACCATTTTCGACCAAGTAGTTGAAGGCAGTAGTGGCTCCGTATGTCAAAAGAGCCACTGGGATCAACCACTTCAACCACTTTGAAAGTACCGTAAGCAAACTCTCAGAGACAACAACATGAACAGGCTCGTGACGCGATCCAAAACCGTGAGGAAATCCTGTAGAAGATTGAGCACTTCCAGCAGAAGCAGCAGCAGCAGCAAGAACCTGCTCAGCCTTGCCCTTTTTGCCAATCTTGTTCAAGGCGTCGGAGTAGAGCTGGGTACACTCGGGTGACGATGCAATGCCAGCAGTCTCGTACCGCTGAACAACAATATGTGGATAGTTATGAGCAAGTAAAGATTTGTAGAACTTGGCTTGAATGTTGGGATTCTGGAGCTCGCTATTGGCAGCAGCTTCTTGTCCTTGCAATGTATTGATGGTACTGGTAGAAACAGCCCGGATCAACGGCGTAAAAGCTACCTTCAGACATTGCGACATGATAGGTCCACGGATCCCTACATACCTGCCAGCATTAGCTGCGCGTGGTACAGTTGTAGTGAAGCGTAACATTGGTTGGTGGCGACTTACACCGATCGCCGGGATTTGGTAATGAGTGACAAGAATTGGCGACATTGAGAAATGTCGCAATGTCGTATTACATCAGTTTTCGGAATATGGTTTGGGCACGACAGCCAAAACAAACGCTCTTAAATTTCTGTGCAACCAAAAAAGGTAAACACCAAAGAGAGCCGCTGACGTACGGGATCTTGGCCACTATATAACTCGAGTATAGTAACCAGGAATGTCTGCTCTACCCAAGAAACGAACACATTCACACAACAATGAGCGCCATCGGATACAAAGTCGGGTACTTTCGCGAGGAACGCGTGTAATGTCTAATCGAGTGGCATCTTCCCTGATCCATCACGATGATGTCAATGATTCGTTCGATGAGAATGCCATTCACTTTAACGAAAACAAACATACAATTCTTTCCAACTTTGAAGAATGGATCAAGTTATCGACGGACAACAAGATCACCTCCAAAAATTCGTGGCAATTTGCTTTGATTGATTACTTTCATGATCTCAATGTCATCAAGGATGGTGAAAATATCAATTTCCAAAGAGCTTCTGCCACTTTGGATGGCTGTGTTAAGATTTATACCAGTCGTGTGGAGTCTGCGGCCACGGAAACAGGTAAACTCTTGAGTGGTCTTGCCCAGAAACAACAGGATAACGAAACCGTGCCACAAGAAAATGATGAAGGTAGTGATGACGAAGCAGAAGATGATGGGAACAAGCCCAGAAAGTACAATAGAGTGGTTGAATCAACACTCGTGCCGTTTGAAACTATCAAGATAAAGAAACTAGACCAGGAACTCGAGATCGATCCTCTTTTCAAAAAGGCATTGGCTGAGTTCGACGAAGGAGGCGCAAAGAGTTTGCTTTTAAATACACTTAATATTGATCCTCGTGGACGAGTGATATTTGACGCCACTTCCAAACCACCACAAGAAGTCACAGACGAAACATCGTTGCAACAGAACCAAAATGACGCCAATATTGATCTTGATCGTTTGGAAAAGTTTGTATTCAAAAATGATTCACTTGACACCATGACTCTTGTGCCGTCCTTAAATGAATTCCAATCCGCGATTGATGATATCAGCAAGGCAAAAAGTATTTTAAATGATTTCAATACCAAGATGAATGCTGAGATTGAGGATATTGTCGAAGAAAATAATGATTATGACGATTTTGACGATGCTGGGTTTGACAATGATGATATGGCAGACGAAGTATCAAACCACCAAGATGCTGTATCCAACCTAAACCAGAGTGTGGTTCAACGACTCTTTAATGATACTGAACAATATATCCAGACAAATGTTCAAACAGAGGTAATGGATCGCGATTTAATGGCATACTTTGATGAGAGAATGAAATCTAACTGGCGTGGGCCAGAAAACTGGCGTGTTACTGCGCTTAAGAAATCCAAGAACCTTGAAGCTGTCAATGAAAAGCAGCTGACCCCCACACCTTCAACAGAAAAGAGAAAGAGGAACCAAAATGTAATCATTGACTTTTTCGGCGAAGATGAAGACGAAGATATTCTATTTGCTCCACCAAGGATCCCATCAGCCATCATGTCGAAGAAACCACAAGATACAAATGAAAACAAGTTACCTGACGATATCATGTTTACATCTTCGAGATTGATCAATTTGTTTACCAAACCACAAGTTACTATTCTTTACTTTCCATCGAAGAAAGTCAGTGATAACGAACCACAGCTTACTGACGAGAATTTCTTTGCCAAGCAGTACCATGAGCAGGAAGAGCAGGAAAGATTAGCCGCATCATTCCATCAAGCTGAGTACGACGATTTCTCCAATGATTTTGGTGGTGACGATGTTTTCGGTGGTATTGATTTCAACGATGTGTTAGCTGCAGACACAGATACACCCAAAGATGAACCCACAGTATTGGGCCGTAGACGGCCTGAATACGTCAACTTTTCACGGGTTGCCACACGGGTTGATATTAGGTTATTGAAAGATAACTTGTGGAAAAACATCAAGGAAGAGAAAGTAAAAGAGGAACCAGCACCAGAAACAAAGAGTTTTGGTGACGTTGTTACGTCGATAGCGAACTTGTATGCACCAGAACAGCGCAAGGACTTGTCCACGAGTTTCTGTTTTATTTGCTTGTTGCATTTGGGCAACGAGCATGGATTGTCATTGAAGACTAACGATACACATACAGACTTGGAGATTACGGGATACTAGGATATTACTATACATCTATAAATACGCAGAATAAAGTAGGCATTCTGTTTCATGCTTCTGGTGCTCTTTTTATCGACTACGGCCACGGCCACGGCCACGGCCCCTACCGCTTTTCTTACCCCGTCCAGCACCGTTAATCTTATCGATCTCTGTTTGAGAAATGATCAATCCGTTTCTAGTACTTCTTCCAACACCATTTATCTTTAGCCCTCTATCTCTGACCCGTTTCTCAATCTTCTTACCTGTTCCCAAACGATTACTTGACGGAGTCGATCCTCTTCCTGAGTCCAAGTTTCTGACCTCGCCCTTCTTGACCTTGGAAAGAACAATGCCAGCATCACGGGCTTCCTGTTCGTAACGGGCGACCTTGGTGTCTCTGGCTTTAATCATTCCCTTCCTCATAGCCATGGGCATCTTTTCCAACTTATCGGGTAAACCACTGGTACGTGAGTTAGTGGCAGCAAGGCTTCTGAGCCGGGAATCCAATGTTCTTCTTCTGGCCTTTCCTGTGGGGTCCTCGTAGTCGATGGTCTGGAGTGTAACGTCGGCTCCCGAGTATTCAACAGCGCTGGCCAAGATATGTGATTCCAGAAGCAACCGTTGGAGCTTCAAGTCGTTTTCCAAATTATCGTCATCTTCTTTCTTGTTCTGAGCCTGCTGTTTCTTGGAAATTTTGGAAAGAAGCTGCTCTTTCTTGGCCATTTCTGTAATTGTAGGGGCCCGTCCCAGACGCACGAGTTTCTTATCGGCTTTGAGGGTGGGTGTATGTGCCAGAAACGATGCCAATTTTACCACTTTCGGCACTGGCACCTCGTCTTCACTTGATTCTTCGTCTTCGGATTCCAGAACCAGGGACTCCGAACTGAACCCGGAAAACCCATCTTCTTCGTCTTGATCATTCACGCCTTGGTCCTTTTCTGCCGATTCATCTTCGCTCGAAGATTGTGGCTGAACCTTGGACTTATCTTCGTATCCCAAGTCTTCGATCGTTCCAAACTGGGCCTCGAAGTTGCGTCGCTGGATCTCCAACGCCTTTAAGTAATCGTCACCCATGAGCGATGGATTTTGCGATGCGATTATTTTGAAAAATGAGATGAGTCGCAGGACAATAATCCAATAGAAGTGGCCCCCAATAACAATTAAGTTTTGTTATAGGGAATAGTTTCTTTGTTTGAATGGTTTCAACTGTTCCTTGTATTGGCTAAGCCTTTTCTTAAAACAATTCATTAAACAATTCATATAACAAAAAGTATAAAAAGCATTACTGTGACAACCTACTAACGATTAAACGCTCAAGTTCACCTTTAAACCTTCCTCTTTCTCTTTCTCTCTCCGTCCATCAATCACTTGTAGCTTTCCATTGACTGTGTTGTGTAGTTGTTTATTTTTTTACTTTTCTTATCTTCTATATCACCATCTTTTTTGATCGATAATCTTATCGCGGTGACTCACTATGACCAAGTTTCGTGGTTGTATCGATATCCATTCGGGCCAAGTCAAGCAGATTGTGGGAGGCACCCTTACTCAGGACGATACTGAGGCCTCAACATCGACTACGGAGAACTTTGTTTCGACGAATCCCGCGTCGTTCTATGCCAACTTGTACAAAACTCATAATGTCCATGGATGCCATGTTATTAAACTAGGAAGCAATCCAGCCAACGATGCTGCTGCCATACTGGCGTGTCAAGCATGGCCTGGCAATCTCCAGGTAGGAGGAGGCATAAACGACACGAATGCGCTTGAATGGTTAGACACCCATGGTGCTTCACAGGTCATTGTCACCAGCTGGCTCTTTAGCGATACCAATGGCAAAATCGAGTTGGACTGGGACAGATTAGCACATATGTCGCAGTTGGTTGGTAAACTGAGACTTATTGTGGACCTCAGCTGCAGAACCACCAGCCGTGGTTGGGTGGTTGCCACCAATAAGTGGCAGACCCTCACTGATTCCGTGTTATCGGCCGAGTTCTTGTACAAAGTCTCGCAGTTCTGTGCCGAGTTTCTTATTCATGCTGCCGATGTGGAAGGATTGTGCCGTGGGATTGACCAGCAACTTGTTGAAAAGTTGGGCGAATGGTGTCCTCCAGGTTTTGAAGGCAAGATCGTATATGCTGGAGGTGCTAAAAGCGTGGCTGACTTGGATACTGTTGCCCGGCTCAGTCAGAACAAGGTGGATTTGACCTACGGTAGCGCTCTCGACATCTTTGGTGGCAACTTGGTCAAGTTTGACGACTTGGTCCGGTGGAATTCGCAATAGTGTACATATATTCTTAATTCTACAAGTCTTTCTAGTTCCAGGCACCGCCTCCAAACCGTTCTCCGTATGGAGTACCATCACCGTTGGGCGAATTTCCGCCGTATTCAGTTCTTCCATACGTCGTGAAACCACCAGCATTGGCGTTGCTGGCTTCAACTGAATGCTTGTTTAATTCCACAGAAATACCGGCCAACTTCAACTGTAACGTCTCAATACTCCGCAAAACTACTTCATTCGGTGGCAAACTGCCTACAGTCTCGACATCAACGTAAAAATTGTTTGGTTTGGCACGGTAATCGAACTTGGCATCCGGATCAGGTACTTCTTCCCATTCACAGTTGGCAGATTGGGGCCATTCTTCGGCAGCATCGATTTCGTACCAGTAATCAGTGTGCTTTAATTTGTTCCAAGGATCATATTCAAACCCGATGGCAGCACATGGCGACCATTTGGCATGCTCTTTGGCGATACCCTTCTTGGCAATACACGTAAGTCTTAATTCTTGATGCTTACGCAATTTGCAAAGAAGAGGACCACGACGAGCACCGTCACGAATGACAGGATCACCCAAACGTGATCCGTTGTGGAACTTGGCCAAGTCCGATGCATACACATTCATGGTGGAGTCGGAGTCACACTTAGCCGTAAGCTCGAGCTTCACTGAACATTTAGGACAGTAGTTGTCACAGGTACAGTCGCGTGAGTACGACAAGGATTCGATTCCTTCTGAGTTGAGTGGAATAAGCCCTAATCTATGTGAAAGAAACTCGTCTGCCAACACAGAAGTGTTGACGTCGATTTCCACCAAATCTATGGCAAGGGTCGGCACCTCCGCCAACATCGTTCTCCGAATCGAGTTGGCCATCGATAAATCGACACCCTTAAGGATAAAATCAATGTGGTCTCTTTCGGACTCTCTGATTGTCACAGTAGGACCGTCACCCTTATCGATATCCATGGTTTAGTGTTGTTTGTAGGGTGAGAAGTAATTTTTCATCTTGAACCAACGAGTCTACAGTTTTTTAATGTGCAAAAAGGGAACCAAAAAAAACGAGAAATTTGAACTGAATTCAACTACTATCAACCATGAGTCTTCTGCAGATTAAACTACCAGATCTTCGGTTTGAGCAGAGTTTTATGAGGTCACTCGAGAGCTACGCTGGTCGTAAGCCAGTTCCTACGCCACGAGAAGTGACGGGTCTCACTGAACATGAATTGGAGCTTGCAAATGCCGATGTCGACCTTGCTGAAGCCCAGGAACTTGAGCCGTTGGCGCCAATAACACCCGGGATTGTGACCTTTGTGGTGATAAAAGACCAAATTTTGATGCCATTGATTCAAGGATTCTTATGGTCCGGGTTTTTGATCAGTATAAGGCCTCTCTTGGGGATGGTGGTCGCACATGGCCAACGTACCGGCAAATGGTTGTACCATATTTTAGGCATTTCCCGGGTGCCTAGAAAATTATAAAAATATTCATAATAACACCTTAAATAACAAGATTGCGTGGGTATTCGAACAAAGTAGTCAGTCTAGTGTTAAAACCCTAATTTCTGTCATAGAGGTAATAGACGTGTCCCCTTTTTTGGAAGCTGACTCGATCCGATCCGATTAAGGTTTCCTCCGATGTAACAGTGACATTGGAGGGCGAACAAAATTTGTGGAGAATATTTAAATAGACAGATGTTTTAGAGGAGCAATTTTTTGTGTTTCCCCAGTTATCTATAGTAAAGCTTATCGTTCTAGTATAACAAGCTAACAGTCAGATACCAAAAATAGGCTAAATTGTTACAGTTTTATAAAGGAAGATTCATTGCATGAAGAAAAAGAGAGAGAAAAATAATAATAATGGGTGCAAAAATAGAATTGGATACTCCACAGTGGTTCCGAAAACATACAGACAGAGAAAGCTTTGACCGGATTCTGAGAATGAATCCCATTCTAGATGGGATGAGTCGAGGATACAAGTTGGGTGTGTACACGGCACATTTCTATGTATCTGGAATTACGCAGCTTCCCAAACCGACGGCGTTGGCCTTCCTGTTTGAGTGGTACAACTTTATATTTGGCAAGCTTTTCCACGAGAACCATGATATTGGCAGTATCATTCAGGACCTTGAAGGCTATGACTACGACAATCCCAAGGATCCACGACTCAAGGGCCAGATGCTACGTGACTGGGTTGCTGGGTTTACGGAAGAAATCATGCTTTGGATAGAAGTTGACCGGGAGATCCAGCTGGACGAAGGATATATCAGGGCTATATCCAATCACTCGCTTCCACCTGAAAGATTGAATCAGCTCGCCAAGCTTCTTAAAAGCAACGAACAGTACTTGGTGCAGCGAAGTATTGAAAATTACCTTGCCATAGCGCACAATCCGACCATTGTTGCCACCATCCCCCAGCACGTAGAGCGTCAGCTGATGGCACGCCGCAGCATGCCTCGGGACCTCGTGGAGTTCATGAATCGACTCAACAACAGAAATAAGGTATTGGCATACTTTTTGGTTCTGTGCCATGACTACGCCAAACTCGCGCGAATGACGTCTACACTTGCCGAATACTACGTCGGGTTTATCAAAGACAAAACACTCAATTGCGATGCGTGGGTCGAGGCGATCAAAGATTGGCCCGAATCGGCAACGGGATACGAGAATAACCGACCCGACCTCGATAACTGACTTAAAAAGGCGAAGTACTAAAAAAAAAAACTTGGGGGAAACCCTCACGATGTTACAAGAATGATGGCGAATAAATGTATATGTACGGTATCGCGGCGCATGAAACATGTAGCATCCGAAATTTTCTTTCTCTAGCCCCGGTTGCAACGGGCTCGTGTCGGTTATGGTGGCTGTAACACGGCAGCGAAAAAAAAATGTAAAATAAAACAATAATAAAAATAGGGAAGGAAGGAGATGCGTGAGCTCTTGCTCGTGACCAGAACGCACGCGCGCCCCTCGAGCGACAATTTCAGGAAACATCAACATGATTAGTCGACACAGTTCGTCACTTCTCACACCATGTTTAACCGGAGGAACCGTACAACGCACTCAACGGCATACACAGGTGTGAACCATGTGGCTCCAGCTGCTAATCAGCCTAACCTGGGTGCCTTGGCTGCTGCTTTGACAATTGGTCAGGGTCTCAAAAACAAGAGCAACCCACAGCCATCAACGAGTATTTCCCGTTCGACATCGATGCAATACATTGTCAAGCCCCAACAACCACCACAACAACGCAGCGGTAGTTTGCTCCGCAGAAAACCTTCATTGGTCCTGAAACCGCCGCAACAACAGCAACAGCAACAACATCCGCAAGATCATGTTTCAGCGGAGGAACACAATAATCACGCCGTCAAAGACTTGAGATTGGCACATACGCCCAAGATGGTCAAGAAGTACATTCCTACAGCTAATGGGATCAAGATTGTTGAGGTTCCTGAGACAAACTTTGCCCAGGAAGTCTCACGCAACAATTCCATCCGCTCGGTCGGAAGAACGTCATCGTTGAGAACTCCGTCCTTACGTGGACCTCAAAAAAAGGCTTACAGAACTTCATCGTTAACAACGCCTCCATACACACCTACCAGTCCTCAAAGACCGCTTGCTTCTTCCATCACAGAGAATGCCTTAGAAGAATCACTTGCTGTTTCTGATGAGGTCCATGAACAAGAGTTAAGACTACACGTCTTGGAGAGACAGATAGAACAGGAAAAGAAGTTGGCAAAACAGATTGAAGCTAAGCGTTTAGAGTACCAAAGATTGAAAGCGGAGAACGAACAGAAGTTGAACCTGTTGACCAAACCCGTCGTATCAAACACAGCGAAGCCTGTCAAAACTGAAGCGGTCAAAACAGAAGATGTTAAATCACATGCTGGCAAAACACATGCCGCCAAGCAGGAAGAACAAGTTAGACAAGTCACTGACGAACCAACTCAACAAAAATCTACCACAGAACCAACCCAGAAAGAATCAACCCAGAAAGAATCAACTCAAAATGAATCAACTCAAGAAGAATCAACTCAAAATGAATCAACTCAAGAAGAATCAACACAAACTAAATCTGAATCTTTAGTTGAAAAAACAAAGGATGAGTCCGCTACTGAACCTACTGCTGAAGATGTTGCTGTGCATGAATTCATCCACGCTCAGCCGGAAGAACTTCACCATGATGCTGACAATTACACTCTTGACGGTGAAGGCGATCTTACTACCCATACCATTGACAGTAGTAAAGTCGTTGTTGATGAGTTTGACAAGAAGACTGTTGAATCGTTCCCAAGTATTGGTCATCAAACACAAGTCACTCAGGAAGTAGACTCATCTGATTATGAGAGCGACAGATTACTGGAAAGTAGAAAATCTTTGGACCCTAATTTTGCTTCTGGTACGGAAATCGGAATTATTAACCACTACAACGAGTACCAATCCGAAGAGTTACTTCTGGAACACGTTCCAATCCCCGCTGAAGCAGAGGATGGAGGATTGGCTAGGCACTTGAGACCAACATTTGATGTTGAGCCAGAAATTATAGAAGAAGAGCCACATCAATTTGGAAGTGGTGATACATTGCAACTTCCACCTACCATGAATAACGAAAGCTCGCGGTCATCTCTTCGTTCAGTGGGCTCGTATGACTCCAGCTCGCAAAAGAAGCCTGTCAAGTCCGCCATGAAAAACTCATCCTCGTTCTACAACTCCGCTACATCTTTGCTGGAAAAGAATAATAGTAATGCTGCTCAGCAAGCATATCTTTCTCTTACAACTGCCGAAAACACTCGTTTGAACTCTAAGTTGTCCACTGGTCAATTGAACGAAGTAAGAATGGACTATGGTTATGCTCCACCTCCTCAGCAAGTAGTGGGCAAGAGATTATCAATGAGAGTACCACCTGCCAATACTGGTTCCATGGCCAACAGGTCTCTCCGTCCTAATTCGGTAGCAGAACCAGTAAGAAATGACTTAGCCAAGCCAAATGGATTGAGCGGAAGATCTTTGAGAGATCGTTCCTCTTCTCACGGAAGAGACCGTTCGTCATCTTATGGTCAACCACAACCTATTGCTCCACATCCTGCATTACAACCAGGCTACCAATCACCATCCAAGCTCAAAGCAGCTGAGTTGTATGCCAAGGCTAATTCCAGACCAAAGTCGGTATTCAAGCCAATTGAGCGGAAAAATGTGGATCAACCTCGTAACAGAATGAGTTTACGTGAGCCCGTACATGCACGTCCAACGGTTCAAAATGAAACCTTGCGTCCTGATAGATTGCATAGATCTCAATCACCACAACCACCTCAATACTCGACGGCTGGTCCAGCAGTCACGCCAGAAAGAAAACGTTTCCAGTCACGGTTCACTGATTCTGATGAGGAAACTGAGATTTTCAGCTCATCCTCCACTGGAAACCTCAGAAACAATTATTCATCTCGTCTTGCTGACTCGGATGATGATCTTCCCAGAAGTGCCCCAACGTCTCGTGTCGCTTCAACTCAAGTGAAGTCTTTAAGAGCTGCACTGGCAGCCACCCAACCAGGTCTTGGAGAACCTAAAAAGGAAAAGAAGAAGTTTGGTGGTAAGTTAAGAAAGTTGTTTGGTAGCAAGAACTAGTCAGTAACATTTACACTTAAAGTTGTAACTTAAATATTGATTTATTCATATAATATTTTGATTATCTATGATGTAGTGATTTTTCATGTTTCAAACTCAATCAAGTTCTCGGTATCATTCGCATTGTCCTTCACCTCTGGTGATTTGGGGACAACGTTTGTTGGGGCCTGTTGTTTCTTCATCGCAATTTGACCTTCGGCCCCCAAAATCAAATCCTTATCCTTCTCATCAATTGAAATGACGCCAAAGTCGTCATCACGCTCTTCCTCCTCTTCCTTTGATTTAGACGACCTTGCAGAAGCGGAATCGTTAAAGGCGCCTGAGGCTGCAGAATCCATCCGAAGTCTCACCTTACTAGCAACCTTTCTTCCATCAGCCAATAATCCATCAAACATGTCTCTCAAGTTACGAATAGTGTTGAACTTCGAGTCTAATGGCTTTGAAAGGTGGACTGCCTTTCTCAATGTCCGACTGAATAACAATTCATACGTCTCATCAGCAAGAATGACCATTCTAAAGGTGGGAAGATTGATAAAAACGGGAGTGTTGGGGTTGAGAGCTGCGTTGTGTGAGATCTTATCGTCAATAGCTAACTCCTTAAGAAGTGGCTCTACATCCTCAGGCTGAGCATATTCGAACGCCCGTTGGATGAATGTACTGGCCGCTGACAAGTATCTGCCTATCTGTTGTGTTTCCAACTTTTGCTTGTCAATATTCACTTCAGTTGGCAATGGAATGGACACATCACCATTGGACTTTTGTGCTTGGTATATTTCATCAGCGATAGCATTTTCAATGGCCACTTCAGTAATCTTATCTAACAAATAGCCATTCTTCCACGGGGTGGTTATGGATAATAAATCTTCCGAAACCTCCAAGATTCCTTCACGGTCAATCTTGTCGTTCTTTTCATATAATTCAAAGAAATTGGATATTGATTGCATCAAATCTTTTTCAACGAGTTTATTCAAACCAACAACTAAATCATGGAGTCTGAGTGCCCCTTGCTTCTCTGAGTCCCAATGGTCAAAAAGACGCCTTAAGAAGTCATTTGGCTTTTCCAGATCCTCAAACTGAGCCCAGTCACAAGTATCAGCCATAAATGTTTTGAATGACTTAAAGTCCATAAGACTTGCTCCACTGCCCATCGTAACATTGAATGTTTCCACGTAACCGTAAAATCGGTCATATATGATACTTAATGTTTCCTGATCAATGTTGCTGACGCGGGGCAAGTTTCTTAACTCTGTTCTCTTGACAAAAGTTGATATATTTTGGAAAATAGTGTCTCTGTGTTTGTTTCTATGTTTGTCAATCATTTCGTCGTTAACGCTTGAAAATTCTTTAAATGCCGTAACCATTAGCTCCTGGAATTTAGTGATCGCCTTGTACTTTGGATTCGGTGAATCTGGATGAGCAGATTGTTCAAGAGTTTGGAAATATTCTTTGATGATAGAAATAAAAGTACCATCGTCTTCAGTTCTTAATAATTCCTCGCCATTAATTTTCAAAATGGCCAATGCAACTTGAAACAAGGTCTTTGGACCTTGCAAAAAGAATACATCTATGATTCTGAATGCAAATACCAATGGCATTGAACTCAAGTACAAACTTAAGAACCACGGCAAGCTTACAACAGACAATTGGATATCATTCTTGGTGATATGGTCCCATAATATTGGCATGGTATCCTTGACCAAGGATTCAAATACTCTCTGGTCAAGCAATGTTCCGTACATTGTCTTCGAGTAGTAGCCTGGAACAATTCTATCACATAAAACATTTAAGGTCCAGAAAGCTTGGTCTTCTGACTGGTAGATAAGCAAGGCTGCAACGACAATATTCATGGCCTGACAGTATCCAACTTCAGGATTTTTCCATGAATATGCTGTTAAAACTCGTCTCAACCTCTCTATACCTTCGGAATTCTGGTAAGCAGCATACTCTGGTAAGGATCTATTTAAGTCCTTCTCAATTTCTTCAATAGCCACAGAAGTCTCACCCGCGTGCTGTTCCAAAATCTGGTGGTATTCTTGTGGGTGATCTAATCTCAAGTACATTGACCCGCAACATAGCTCCCATATCTCACCTCTGAGTCGGTTGGGTAATCCAACGCGCACCAATCGGTAAAACATAGGGGTTTTAATAATCGAGAGATTTCTACCATCCACACGGAAAAGATCGAACCATAACTTCATCTTGGATTTATCTCTCGACTCCTTAGGGTTCCCTGGAAACTTGAATACCAACCCCAAGCCACCTTGAGGGATATGTTCAACCTTTTCAGTTGACACCTTATTCTTGGCCAAAAGGTACTCAGAGTAGCATGTCTGGATAAATGGTTGAAGGTTAGATAAGTTTTTGAGGTTGTTCTTTAAGGCCACACGTAAACCTTGAGCAAACTTTTCACTGTCACTGCGTAATCCTACCAAGTAAAGCGTGATGGTTAATCTGCTATGAGTAGTCAAGGACAATGCAAACCCATAGTCTCTTGTAGGATGGCGTTCGACTTTCTTCACCGTGGATAAGTGAAGGTTAAAAGAACAGTTTTTGCGATCGAAAGCGTCTCGGAACACCAAGAAATGTGGAGTCAAGTAGATTCTACCCTGAGGATAGGACATATTCTTGTAGGAATCCCTGGAAGCTTCTGATCGGAAAGAGATCTCACAAGCCGATTCTTGTATGATGTGTTCTTCGTCAGCAATGTGGTAATCTCGACAAAACAATTGGTTCTTCAGAAGATTAGAGTCATTCTTCTTATCCAATACTTGGTTCAAGCTTGTGACAGCTTCTTTTGCCTTGTCCCTAAGGGCCTCAAAAAACGACATGGCAATTGCTGATACAATTGGGTTTGTTGTTAATTGAAGGTAGACGTAACCGGTAACTTAGGGATGCGCCCACAAGGACTACCCAGGTGTGCACATAAGCGATAGGTCCTTTCTAAATAAGTTTAAAATTTTACGACCCTGGAAGAATATGCGCATTGTTTTAGGGAATCATGTATCAGTCGGTTTCAACGGATTACGGGGATCCCTTCATGATACTTTATATTAATGAATATGATGTTATCTGACATGATCTCAAAACCTGACCACTTGTATTGAAGCCCTTTTCAACTGAATCATGTGTATTTTGGGAGAGCGGTTTCACCTCGGGTACCGGCTATAAAATTTTGTACCGTCTTTGTAACTTGTAGGTAGCATCTATTTCACTAAGAAATGGTTTTGACTAAAATATAGGCGTGGCTAGGTACATTCTCATTGAGCTGCTGCGTTTTTCTGCATACTATTTCTGTAACACATCACTAAAACCATTTTGATTGCGAATTCCTAAATAAAAATCAATTTCTTACATCCAGCAAAGCTTATTCGCTTCTTCAGATCAAACGGTTATTGAGAACTTTACTACAGCAAATTATAAGTTCCTCTGTTGACTAGCTTGGTTGAGTAATAGTTGGTTTGAGTATTGTGAATCGAATCCAAATTAATCCATCTTATTTGTTGTTTTTATGCATATTTCTAAAAAAACACATATTAATTAAATGTACAACTCTTAAATAAATAAATAATATACAAAAAAGTACAGACTATGCTCTTTGAGATTTCAATGGCAGCCCCACAGTACTACCCAGAGCAAGACGACGAGTACCATTTGTAGCAGAGGTTCGCGAACGACCATCCTGCTGCAAATCTTGCAACGTCATAAACGAAGAATAATCTGAAATTTGATTCAACGGCTCAACCTTCTTCTGTTTCTTCTTAATCTTAAACTTGTTGCCCAAAATCTTCCCTGTATGACTCAAAATAACTTGAATAATGTCCTTACGAACACGGACAACAAAATCTTTTCCTGACCAAACCTTGTTCTTGTAATGCAACGATGGCATATTTAACAACAAATTTTCCACATTAAGAATAGACAAGTGCTTAGGTCCAACAAAACTCACCATAAGCTTGAATTTCATTAATTCAATATCAACAACAGAGAAGTACTTGGATGAACGATCAACAATCGTTGTCACATAGTCCTCTTCCTTGGATTCATGCTTATCATTCTTCTTCTTCCATAATAACTTCTTATGAGTTGAGTTCATCGACAATTCATCAGATGAGGACGCTACTGACGAAGTATCCGAGTTGACAGTGGAGGTACTGTTGCTATGACTACGACCACTCGAAATAGATTTCTTCCGATGCAAGAAAGAGAACCTAGAACGTTTCTCGTGTCCATTCTTCACTTGACCATTCGTTTCATGAACACTTTCCGACTCAGTAAGCAGAGAAGTTTGACTCTGTTCAAGATCACTGGCGGATTCAATTTCAACACTGTCATCGTCATCTTCATCTTGATGTGGGAACAAATATTCAAAAAGGTCTTTGGCGGTGTCATAGTCAACAGCAAGCTTTAGCGGTTGGATGGCCAACTTTGCATGCTGAACAATCGTTATACCTCCAACCGCATCTAACATTTTCCAAGAAATAAAAATAATAGGTTCGTCATCAAGCTGAATTCCTTCTTTATCCAGCATTGGCCGCAACAATTCTGGGTATTTTGCATTTTCTTGAAGATCGAATCCCTGGATCATCTGAATTTGAACTTTATTAAGATTGGAACCATCAAACGAATCTGTACGCGAAAACAGAGGCTTTGCCAACGCAAAATCTACCCGTGCTTCTCTCCGAGAATCCAAGATATGCCAAATTAATTGATCAGCAACAAGTCTTAAATGGCGAGAGTGGTGCTTCTTTGTCGTAGATTTCGAGGCCTTCAAACTGATACCATTCATCAAGATTCCCAATTGAATACGTTGTCTTTCCAATTCAACTTCCAATTTTTGAATATCTTCCTTTTGAACTGCTGCAATCAGAGATGCCTTCATGTCAAGACGCAAAATGATGTCTCTATAATCACGAATATTGTTCTGCAATTCTCTAACTCTCAAATCGGCTCCTTCAAAGTCAGAGTCATCCAGAAGGGAGACAACCTTTTCCAAACGGTCAAAGTATTGATCATGGGTATTCTTTCCATGAATCAACAAGTCAGTACCAATGAAGTAAAGAGTAGAATATTGCTCAGAGTTCAAGTTAAAAACCACCTTTGATAAGTAAATTGCAATGTCGTTCGTTTGATAAGACAGCTTACCTGAAGACATACTGTTTGGACTATGATACATCATTGCAAGTGTATTCTTTTCAACGATTAATTGATCCTTGATGTTCGAAGACTCATAAATCGACTCAGTCTCAAGCCACGGTGGCCAGTTAACACCAGACGACGCATGACCAAAGCCATAGTGAATATTAGGATCATGAATGGTATTGTCATCTTTCTTAAACACATAGACATGATAGTCCTTAAGAAGTACTCCATATCTATTCTCAATAAGACCAGAAACCTGATCACTCTCACTAATAATCTGATTCATTCCTTTAACCATGACTCCAACAATTCTCATTTCCAAATCCTGTGAAGCAACCAAGACACACGAGTCAGGGTCTTTGTCACTCACCAATTGAATCTGAGGATGGATCAACTTGATCAAATACTTATTGTCAGGTTCATGCTCCTTGGTATTAATTTCCTCCATTCTCTCTGTAAAGTCATTTATGGTTTGTTCACATGTCTCATTTACCTTTGTCGGCTCTTTCTTCAACTCGATATGCTCATCTTCATCAGTGTTGGATTCGTTTAAAACACCTTGCACAAAATCAACTGCCTTTTTACTCATATGATAAACATGCGAGCTTCTCGTACTTACTTCTTGCATGTACTCCTTATAAGTATCACGTAATGTATTGTCCCATTTCAATTGCAAATCATGGATGATAAATCTGTTATGGAACTTTGTGATCGACGATTCCAACATGGCCTTCTTGAAGTCGCAATGTGACTTGTGACTCGAAATTAAGGATAATTCATTAGTTTGTGCCCTTTCCAAGAATTCAGTGCTGACATTACGTGGTGCTGGGGATCCAGATAAAGGCCTATTTTGCAATTTGGTGGAAGCTGAAAATGCTTGGGTTGCTGATTCGATAATACTTAAACCCTTCTCATTAACTCTCAATTCTTCAACAACATCCATAATATCACCAGTAGAAGCATGCTCACTTTTGAGTTTCTTCAAGGTTTCCTTATTTTGTCTGATGTTCTCTTTCAACTCTTTAGCTCTTTCTGTTAACAAGGATACTTGTACATCTTCTGGCCTTTGTAATTCCATAGTGCAGGCGTGAGAATCTTCTTTACCAAATGGATAAGGTCCATCTTCTTGTAAACTGAAGTCTCTAAAATAACTGAACTTTGGTGTATAACAGAACGGAATAACACTGACTTTTGGATATGGCGATAAAGGTTCTCTAACTTCCAATTCAATAAAATCTTCTGGATCAACCCAAGATAAATCGTTCTCCGCAACATCATTGAGGTCAAACCACTTTCTATGGGCGGAATCTTTGCTTGAATTCGAGCTCACAGGCGAAGCTGACGCCATGTCATTGATAAAAGACGTGATCAAAGAACCAACCACAGATTTTTCTTTGAATACTGCCTTCACAAATCTTATATCCATATGGTCAGCATTAATTTCACCTTGGTTCATCTTAAGATGAGCAACCTTATTCCGGATATTTAATTTCTCATTAACATAGGTTACCAATTCCTTACGCTGGTGAAGGTCAATGGAACACTTGTCAAATTTAGCCTTGAGACCAGTGAATGCAACTCTAGGTGTAGATTCACTATGTGTGGGGTGCAAGTAAGTATGAGAAATGATCAATGGATCAAAAACAAATAAGTATTTCACAGTAAATAAGTGGGATCCCATCTTAATATGAGATGGGTCTTTAGGCTTGTCGGTGAAAAGCTTCCCTGCCTTAACGGGAAGAGAAATGTGACCTGTCATCATATGCCACCAGGCAAAGAAGTAAGCAAACGTCAACGGTGTGAGGTAGGCTGCATTATGACAATTTCCTGTCGACGATTTGGAAATCACAGAAATTGCCATGTGCATATAATCGGAACGGTAACCCTTGTAGGAGTCTGGATGGTAGTCAAAGTAAGGACTAGTTACTGAAATGTCATAGTGTGGTCTGAATTCAGAAACTCTTTCCTGACTATCAGAAAACGTACAAGATTCATCCTTGTTACGTTCAAATTGGAAGCCCAAAATCCATTTAACTCTTTCTGATGATGAAAGCTTAATAACACGTTTATGGAATTTCTTTGTTTCAGAATCTATTTCAGGCACATATTCGCCTATTTCATCGTAGAACAAGCTCCACGATTTCTTTTCCTCCGCTGAGTAATTAGGAATGGCCAATAAGAAATCGTCACTGTCAAGCATCAATACTTCGCGACTGTCACCAGTATCATTAACACGAAGACTGACATTATTCTTCCAACTGAAAACAAAACCAGCAGATCTCCCAATTAAATCGTAAGGACTTCCCGAACTCTTGATGTGAAGACACAATTCATTAGCGACTTTTATTTCTAATCTGCCATGTAACAACAAAGCAAATTTATCCCACCAACCCAACGGACTGTCATCAATTGCAGGCTTGGTAAAGTTGTCAAATGCAGAGGCCATTGCCAGAATAGCTGGTCCGTATGACTTACTCCAACTTATCATACATGCACGATCTGTTACCAAGTTACAGTTCAAGTCAACCATAAATTTGATAGGTGTCAATGTTCTTGGGATAAAAACACCATAGAAACTGTCTTCAAACTTTTCATCAGTAATAACAGGCGAAAATGGAACATGGATGAATCTCATTTCTTCCTTTGTATGAACAAGTTTTTCGTTAATAACAAGATTCCCGGACAAGTCGATGGTAGGGTTTTCACGATTTCCGTTATCTGGGAATGACACCAAAGGCAAAGGATAATCTCTCAAGTAAATATACAAAGATTTGCTTCGGATTCTTCCAAATATCGGAAGTAAAATCGAATACTCCAACTTTGGTTGCTTCTTTCCAAGGTCGTATAAATACTGATCGATATCTGGAATGTCCGCCGACTTGATGAAGAAATCAAGATCTCTGAAAATCCCTCCCATAAGATGTGGACCGGAGGAATATTGCATGATATCATACTTGTCTGTAAGAATAGGATTGATGGTATCATCGGCTTGAGCCCTCTTTGTTCTTTTCGACCAAGAATCAAGCTTTGCCTTACGGAACATCTTGAACTTCTGGATCCAGGAGGTACCGATACTCTTATTGAAGTTATCCTGAGCTTGCTTGATCTTAGCCCCCGCTTCTTCATGAGATAACATTGGAAGATTGTCATTACTATCGATTTCATTGTTTAGGTCCATATTTCTAGATAATCCATGTTTAATCTTGGAAAATTTGTTAAATTTGGTTCTTATCGGACATGTTGTTTCTTCAATTACATTCTTCAACTTTGTCTCAACCAGACTGTTCTTCAACAGACTGGAAATCTTGGGAATTGTGTGATTGTGGTGTTGCTTGATACTAACAGGAACGGATGTGGTTGTTAATTCGACCTTTTCTTCAAGAGTGTGATCAGCGGATCTTTCAATTTCTTCAACCTTTTCTTCAAATAACTTCTGCTTTTTCAATCGATCCCTCTGCTCAATTAAACCCAATTCATAGATATATGAGAGTTCATTTTCAAACGGATCGTTCTCAAGTGTGGTTGCAAAAAGTTTTGTTTTGACATTGATATTTGGCAACATGATTGCTGGCTTCGCATGGGGCATAATACGATCAAAGTCATCCATCATATTATATGAAGCATGAAGGAAATTGCTCT
Source organism: Teunomyces atbi (assembly GCA_030574975.1). Lineage (NCBI taxonomy): Eukaryota > Fungi > Ascomycota > Pichiomycetes > Serinales > Debaryomycetaceae > Teunomyces > Teunomyces atbi. The sequence goes on along the minus strand of JAJMFW010000056.1, from coordinate 24,537 downwards.
TGATTTGAGAAACTGCCTTAAAAAAAGTGATTAGGTTATCAATAACGGTATAGAACAAAAATTGATTAGGAATGTTCAAACGGAGGAAATTAGCTGTGACTTCAATGGTTGAGTCATGCATAGGCTTCTGCAACTTGAACCTGATCAATGGCTCACTAATGATGATAAATCTAGTCCACAACTTCGTCATAGGGTGAACAACGTATAACCTGGCATTCTTAAGATTTAATGTATTAGATGTCAAGACGTCATGCATCTTGAGACCATCAAGTTCCAACATAATGTCAACATTGTGTGGAATTCTAGCAACCACAGAAATGGAATCAATGAAGATGTCTAGCTTTATCTTCTTCAGTGGTCCGTCAAGTCTGGCCATCTCTTTTTGAGAACAATTTCTCTGAATTGTTGGAGCAAAGTATTTCAACAAAGTCTTAGCATATACCAGACACCATATCAAAAACATATCAATTCTCCCATCAATTTCTGGAATAAAAAGATTCAACCGATTTTTATCTGGATTGGTCAAGGATTTATTGTTAACGACTATGTCTCTGGCAGTGAAAACCTTCTTGATACGCTTGGAACCAGTTGATTCATCTGCAGAAATTTCCAGTGACTCTGATGCTCCTGAAGTTGCAGTATTAATAGAAGACAAGTCAGTATCATCGTCTTTTCTAGTATAAGTAGTCACTTGGTCAAAATCATCAATATATTCCAAAGCACAGTCACTCAGTGTATAACAATTGATTGCTCTGACCTTCAAATAAATATTCTCTTTTGGACGCTTGTAGGAAAAGTTCACATCGGTCAACTTCATGTAGACACCTCTCTTGAAATCACCCAAATCAATTTCTTTGTTCTCAAAAGGACTAAACACTTTATGGCTTGGTAATCCATCCTTGCAAATAATAATTGCTTCCAAATTTGTCAAGTCAAAACGAATGGCATTAACAAATGGCGGAAGAATAGTGAACAATTCCATAAATTCATTCGTAGCTTCTTCCACCTTCTGTGCAACAGGTGTGTATTTTGGACGGTTCAAGAGCTTGTACCTTTCATTATAACGTACAATCGATCTGTTTCTCATTCGTCTTACTATGTGGAAAATGGCGTCGTTGACAGACTCTAACTTCACATTCTTACTCTTCAATCGGACTGATATATTGTTATCAGTGGGGAAGTAAGAACACAATAAGGTAATTTTCTCGAGTATAATTTTGTTCCCCAAGGCATTAAACGAAAAGTTTCGTACTTTGAACAAGAAGTTCAAGGCAACCTTAGACTTTGAGCCCAACACTTCTGCGGCCAAGTTTTTGGTGTAAAAACGGTGGACCACGGCCAGGAACGAATAGGTAACAATCAAATTATCCTTGGAGTACCTATTGAAAGATGCGACATCTTCATTGCTGCCTAATTTAGGCAAATGAGCCCGTAATTTGAAATCAACAATCACCACTCGAGTCGACATCTTTCTTAACTTCTCAATAAGGTGTATTGGTTCAAAAAATATGTTTCGAGATTTAGGCTGGGAGGCTTTCTTTTGGTGGGTTTCGTAAATAAGGTCTAAATGGTCATAATAGAAGTCAATGGTTGGGTTGGTCAAAATTAAGGAAGTATCCAAGTCAAGGAAATGGTCAATGGATCCTTCATGGTTTAATAAAGAGTCGATAACAACAAGTAAGTTGACTGGGTTCGCCACTGTTTTAAAAGATCCTGAAGGTAATTCAAATACCTTTGATTGAAGGTGATATAACCGATAGGAAGTTAGGAATAAACTGAGACTAAGAGCACCATCGTCGCTAGGAACAGTCTCATCGTTCTTGGCAAGTTTCAAAACAAAATTGGAAGCATTGTAGTTGAAGTCACCAAAGTCCATGGATATGTCATCAAAGGTAATAGTAAACATAGAAAATATGTTCAAGATTCCCTGGATGTTTTGGATCTGGTGGGCTTGGATTGGTTTGGATATCTTCTTTCTAGTTACTGGTTTTGGTTTTCTATCCAAATTAAGAATGTCCAATGGGACGTTCAAGTGACCAACCGATATAGCACCCTTCAAGTTCGTAATATTGAAGAACATCTTTTTGGGTTCTTCGACCTTGCAATAGGTAATGAAGTCGTACTGAAATTTAAAGTCGATACTCTTGAAAATCTTGGTGTTATCATCAGGGTTAGCAGTGTTTCTTATATAACCATGGAGCAAACTGATAATGAAGGATGCATGCACATGTTTATCCATATGCGGCTCCAAGCGTATGTAATCAAAAGATATGTTATTCTGGAGATCCTCATTGGTGATGGATACGCGAAAGAGATGAATATTGAACTGGTTTGCTACCTGGTGTCTGAGAAGGAATTCGTAAAGGTACTTAGGCATCGAAAATGTCTTCTGGGCAATGGTCACTGGGTCATACTTTGAAGGTAATTCGGGTGGAGGTGCAGCAGGTGCTGCCTCATTGGGGAGGTTTTCTGGGTTCAGGGAGGAGGACTTCTTAATTCTGATATCGACATCTGAAAGATCAAAGTGAAGGAACTTGAATACTGAATCCTTTGCTGAATGGAAGTTAAAGCGGATGCTTATTCTGCGGATATGAATCCTGGTATCTTTAAGAGTGATAGTGAGATGACCGAGGCTAAACCAGCCGATTGTCTTGATAGTGACATGAGGAATAAGATTGAGAAGAAACAACACGCCTAGGTACACCAGGACAAGGATGGATAGACCGTACAAGTAGTTCATCTTTCCAAACAAGACCTTGACGTGATACCGAAAGAAAACAGGTTCCAAATTATAATTACACTTTGTTGTGGAACTGGAACTGCGAGGGCCGAAATTTCCGTTGATGGGGCGGACCGCTGAACATGACCAATACCAATATTGCTCAGCTATACTCAATTACTAGTGTGATTTGTGCTTTATAACTTCAGGTTAGAACATCTACAATATAATGAAAAGTTACAAGAGATTTTTCACGGCCATTTTCTTCTCTAGATGCTACAAAACATGAGATTTCTTCAGTACTGTGATAAGCCGCATTATACCAATCGACGCTCAGAAGCAATGTTACGCATCCACCGAAGGAGAAAAACAAACTAGTTCCTGCAGCTAACACTGTCTTCCTCCCGTTTCAGCCAGCCATGCCGGAAACACAATAGGAGCTCCTGTTTTAAGTTTTCGTTGACCAATCTTATTGTGGAAGTTGCGGCTCTTGCGGTAACAACAGAATCGGGGAGGGTCCCCTTACATTGGAGCAAACCCGTACCCATTTCCCCTTTGGAAACCAAAGCAACCTCGATCTCCTCCTCCCAAGCATCAGAAACAAACCCCATCCTTCATAATTGGCTCACTTCATATAAAACAGAAAAGGACTTAGGTTACATCTAGACCGCCCCCATGTCACGGACATATATTTTCCTTATCAAGCAGTCACGACAAAACGCTTATTGGGGCATGTTTCCTATTTGGGACTTAAATGAAAAAAATTCGACTTCCTTCCCAATCAGGAAATTTGCATCTTGCAGTCAAATCATAGGTGCTTAACTAGTTTAGGAAGTTATTCACATACCATGAAACCACTTCTACTTTCTCCTCCTACAAAGTCTCTTTACCAAATACGGATGTTGCACTTGCTTCTATCGTCTACACTCCTCCTACCCCAATATATAAAGAACTTGAAATTCCTGCGTCTATATCTCTTTTTTAGTTCTATCATCCTTCCAACAATCGTTTGCATTCCCCTGGAGTTCTACGCATCTTACCAACCATCTTAAACAAAAATGAAGTTATCAGTAGCATCCGCCGCTTTAGTCATCACTTACTGCACCGCAGTTTCTGCCGCTCCCGCAGCCGAATACTCGTCGACCACCGAATTAAAATTATCCAAGAGAGACATCGAGACTGTCAACAATGCCATTGCCAACTTGGAACACTACAACAAAATTAGAGAGACTCTGTCTAGCAGAGAATTGGCAAAGAGAGACTACCCAATTGTTACTGATGTCTTGTCTGCCATTAACTCGACCGGTTTGGGTCCTCCAATCATTCAATACTTTATTGACGATCCTCAATTGTCCCTGATTGCGACTCAAGTTATTGTTGCAGCTGTCAAGTCTGGTGTTGTTAACTTGACCACATTGTTGACTGGTTTGAACGATTCAGGTTTGGCTGACCAGGTTATTCAAACCTTGATTAACGACTGTGACTTTTACTCCGAAATCTACAAGTTGGCTTTAAGTGCTATCAACAACTTGGTCAACAAAGTCTTCCACAATGCCCCAATTCCAAACTCTTCCAAGAGGGAAGAAAACCTTCCTTCTTTTGCTGCCTTTGAAAAGAGAGACGACACCCAGACAATTATTACAAACTTGATGGACTCTTTGAAGAAGTCTGGCTTGGCTGACCAAGTTGTCAAGACTTTGGTTGTTGATGACAAGTTCTACACCTGGGGTGGTGATTTGATTTCAAAGTTATTCTCTTCTGGTGCTATCACTCTTCCTCAAGTTATTGATGCTGTTATTCAATCTGGATTGGTTCCTAACTTGATCAAGGAATTCTTGAACTTCTCCACTTTCCAAACTGTCATTACCAACGCTTTGAAGGCTGCTGCAGGCCAATGTAATGCTTCCAGTCTTACTACCGTTTCTAAAACCACCACATCAACACCATCCTTAACCTCACCCGCAACCAAGCCTACTGTGCCTTCCGCTACTCCTTCCGCTTGCAAGAAGAGAAGAAAGAGAAGATCTTATTAAGTAAGATTGTTGACTCTCAATCTATCTATACCAAAAAGTCTCATTACCCATCATTAATATTTATATCAGGCATGGTCATGTTGCCTCGTTTAGGTGTGTTGTCTTGTTTAACTTGATGTTGCTTCAGTACTGTGGAAGATAATTTGAAACCCCGCCGGCCGAGCCTATTAATTATTTAGTGCAGTATCTGACTGTTGCACTTTTGGTTACCCATTGCAATATCCGAAGTGCCCTCTCCTTGGAGATTGTTATTTTTTTTATTCATAAGTCCCCTTTCTTTCGGTGCAGTTTGCTGCTTTGTGGCCATGTCTTATAGTTATTGTTTATTATCGAGTAAAATAAAAATTAGTTAGTTGATTATTGACTTGTAATTTGTATTGTGGAAAGTGTTCCAAGTTCAATAACAAAAATACAGCAGAGGTTCTAAGCATACTTTCAGTTTCTACTTCGAATAAACTGAAACTTTCCTTGATTGTTTCAGCTATGATGTTTTGTTCTACAAGTTAAACTATACGAAATTGATAATAATTTACTAAGAAATTTGCAATCCTGTTAGATGATACATCAGAGATAACTTCACGGCAAAAAATTAAGTGGCCTGCTTTTTTGCACAGAAGTAAAAAGAAACTGTATCACCATGTCTTTTCCCTAAAAGCGCTTGCAACCGGAACTAAGAAATACACTTCAACCTTTTTACCTCGTCAGCTTATTCCTCCAAGTTCACACGTTGGAAAATTATTTTTCTATCAAACGGCTTTTCCGAAAATGATACTCGATATAATATTTTGCAACCTTGGTACATTCAAAAGCGCGACAAGGTGAAGCTCTGGTGTCACGTGCTACTATTTACAACGTCGTGCGGCTCTCAACCTACATTTTTCTCTTTTATGCAAACCAATCAAGATGTAAACAGGCGCGTCCACCACATACAATACAACGATGCCAGGGTATGTAAGCCACAAACAGCACAACCAAACTATACTAACCAGCTAGCGAAACTGTGAATTTACAAGTAGGACAATGTGGTAATCAAGTAGGCTTGCAGTACTGGAACCAATTGGCTTCAGAACATGGAATCGATCCAGAAGGTAACCCAGCCACCATTATAGACTCCAACCCTCACTTTGAAGCTACCGGCCAGGAACCAAGCCGTGCTGGGCGTGAAGATTGTCCTGAACTTTTCTTTACGTTATCAGATTCAAATAAGTATACACCACGGGCTATTTTGATCGACTTGGAACCTTCAGTCATCTCCAAATGTACCAATAACCTTCCCATGTTTAATCCACGGAATATCCATTTAAGCGAACAGGGAGGAGGTGCTGCTAACAACTGGCAGCAGGGACACTCATATGGGACAGAACATCAGGAAGAGTTGTTGAACTTGATTGACCGTGAAGTCGACAAGTGCGAAAACATATCCAACTTTCAACTATTCCACAGCGTGGCTGGTGGTACAGGAGCTGGAGCTGGATCCCTATTGTTGGAATTGTTGAATGATCGATACGGAAGCAAAAAATTGATCAACACTTTTTCCGTGTTTCCATCTAACGAAAAGACTTCAGACGTCGTTGTACAGCCTTACAATACTGTGTTGACATTAAAACGGTTGATAGATTTCAGTGATGCAACATTTGTGTTTCACAACGATGCCCTTAATAGTATTGAGAATATCTTGTTCAATACCACACGCGAATCGCTGACAGCATTCGACGGCACCAACAAGTTGATCTCATTTGTGGCAGCTAGTGTCTCTAACCCCATACGATTCCCCAACTACATGTACAGTTCACATGAGTCGATTCTTTCAACCCTTATTCCAACACCTGATTTAAAGTTCATTACTTCGTCAATCGCTCCATTTACTTCTACCAAGCAGAACTACACTAATGAGTACGAAACGATACTCGAGCTCTTGAATGATCGTTACAAAATGAACCGTATAACTGAACCAATAAAGTACATTACAGTGTTGAATTACTTGATTGGTAACAACTTGCACCAAGATGAAATGCGCAAGGGTTTGTTAAAGGCCCAGCTGCGGGTTGAGTTTGTGCCATGGACCCCTTCTTCGATTCAATTGGTAAATGGGAAGAGGCCACCATTTTTAGGTAGTAACACTCCCGGAAAAAACTTGACAGGCATCCAGTTATCCAACAACACATCTATAGTGCAAGTTTTCTCCAAGATCTTGAAGCAGTACGACTTGCTTGCTAAAAGAGAGGCATACATAAATTCATACACCGAGTCCAATGACCGTGAGGAACGTGCTCGTGTAATGGAGATGTTTGGTGAGTGCCGTGAAAGAGTAGTCTCGGTTATTGAGGAGTATCGGGCGTGCCAAAGTTTGAATTATTTGGAAGACGATTTATTAGATGCGGAAATGGAATAGAGAGCCACACCTTCAGAAAAATTAACCCCAACAGATTATTATTATTTTTTTTTTGGCTTTGTCAACGGTCGCTAGCCAGGGTAAGGAACTGATAGAGAAACGATAAGATCAGATTATCCACAGTATTGAACTCAAAAATATGTCCAATCAAGTCTTATCACGATAAGTGCAGGTACGTCATATTAACTTTAAGGGTCCACAATTCGCATCCACTGTTATTTTGTGCAGTCCGTCGGCCCAACAATACTACTTAGCCGTGGTGATCCACACTATTAAGATGAGTAAGCACCAAAGTATATAAGAGGGGTGCCTTATGGCAAAAATTTTAACTTTTACCGACTAAAAATTTAGGTTGCGATATTTTCTTTCCTTATCTATTGGAATTGATAAAAATTGGTTAAAAAGCCTCTTAAAAGTCGCAATTGTGAGTTTCTGCAACACTATCCCTTAAAGAACACCCAGTCTTTAATTGAACAAGCCAAAAACATAAAAAAGTAACAACATCAAAAATGGCCCACCTTATCTCCAAAAGAGCAGCAGCAAGAACTACCACCCATTTCAGCAATGCGCCAACTGAAGGTGCCCCAGAAGGCTTCAAGCCTCATCCTGAACCTTTGGCCTTGCATTGGGGTATGCCTAACAATGGATTCTTCCCAATTGATTCCATTGATGTCAAGTTGGTAGACTACCCCTTCCAAAAGTCGCAGGGTCTTCCTGTTACTAACGCGTCCTTGGAATCATTGGCTATTGGTTCGCAGACTAATGGTCAGACATTGACTCCTCCTTACCAAAAGTCGAATGTGATTACAATTACGCGTCACAGCGAAAACAAAAATCTCATTGATTTGGCTAGAGGATTGCAGTACTCTGAAACTGAGGGTATTCCTGCTCTTCGTAAGTTTTCTCGAGACCTTGTTGAGCGGGTCCACAAGCCGATTACTCCTGAATGGAACACTATCATTACTCTTGGAGCAGGCGATGGCTTAAACAAGGCTGCAGAAGTGATTTTGGATAGGGGTGACGTTGTTTTGATTGAAGAGTTCACTTTCAGTCCATTCTTGCAAAATGTCGAGTTGGCTGGTGGGATTCCAGTCCCAATCAAGTTGAACTTGGTACAGAACAGCGAAGGACTCGATTTGGAGTACTTGACGGAGTTATTGGACAACTGGTCGACCTTGAAGCCAGACTTGCCTAAGCCCAAGGCATTGTACACCATTGCTACGGGTCAGAATCCTACGGGTTTTACCCAGACGTTGGAGTTACGTAAAAAGGTGTATGCCTTGGCAGAAAAGCATGATTTTTTCATCATTGAGGATGATCCTTACGGGTACCTTACATTGACACCATACAAGAAGCCTGAGGCATATTTCAAGTTGAATGATTTTGTCAGTGTCGATGAGTATATTTCGAAACAGTTGGTTCCTTCATATGTCACGATTGATACTACTGGTAGAGTCTTGAGAATCGAGACCTTTTCGAAACTCTTTGCTCCTGGGTTGAGATTGGGGTTCATTGTGGCCAACCAAGCAGTCATTGATGCTATTTCCAACTATGCAGCATTAGTGACGCGGTTCCCATCGGGCCCATCGCAGATCTTGTTCAACAATGTTGTGGAGCAGAAGTTTGGAGGCGTGGACGGTTGGCTTCAGTGGGTCTTGAAGATCAGGGAGACGTACACGCACCGGAAGAACGTTTTGTTGCAGTCTCTCTTGGAATCGGAAGCCAGTGCCAAGAAGTATCTCGAGGTGCTTGATCCGCTGGCAGGAATGTTTGCTATAGTTAAGATCAACTTGCCTTCTGGCGTTGACATTGGGGCCAAAATCAAGCTTTTGACATGGAAACTTACCAACTATGGTGTTGCTGCTGTTCCAGGAATTAATATGGCCGTGGACCGCGAGTTCAGTAAGGATAAGGGCAATTTTTACCGGTTAACATTTTCCACATCAAAGGATGATGCTCAGCTCAGAGAAGCAGGAAAGAGGTTTGCCAATGCTGTCCACGACTTCTTTGAAAAGGGATTAGAGTATTAACTTAAAAAAAAAAAGATGTAATAAGGTAATTAATAACAATACTATTAATTTTTTTTTCTTTTTTTCTGTAGCCTGGAAATGTTACCTTATCGAAAGCGGTGAGAAAAAATGCACCCGTCTCACTTAGTTCACCAAGGATGTCGTTTAATTTCACTAGCTTTACCAGAGACTTGAAGAGTTTGGGAGACAAGGTTAGTAGCGAATTCAATAACGAGATCTTGCCATTTGCGCAGAGAACTTCGCGGAGGGTACAGGAACGGATTGGACGTGTCAATGTTGACGATATTAGCCAGTTACCCCTGGAGTACACGGAGTTGGCCCTGAGATGTAACAACATAGAGAGCTTGTACAAGAACGTGTTAAAGATCACATCCAACTACGAGAATGAGAGCTACGATTATCCTACGAACGTCCAGGAGTCCTTCGCGGAGTTTGGGAAGAACGTGTCGGATCGAGTCTCCAACTTGTCGAAGGCGACGACGCCAGCTGAGGCCCAGGCCGCTTTGGTCAATCCCAGCAGTGCCGATATCAAGCCACCAAAGACAATGTACCATGCTTTGGCGCGTGCCACCGACGGTTCGGTGTTGACTTCATCTGACCACGGTGGCACTGAACTGGATCCCCTTGTGAAGGCATTGGACTTGTACTCTTCAAACTTGAACAAGATCGCCAACGCCAGGTTGGGTCAGGACCAGCTCATCAAGGCCAAGTTCAACAAGCCCTTGACGACGACGTTGCGTCAGTTGATCTCGCAGAGCAACAATATCCAGAAGAAGGTGGACCAAAGACGTATCGACTACGATTTGGCCAGACAAAACTTGGCCAGCTGCACCAACCCCACCAAGGAACCTCAATTACGCGTAGTGATGGAGAACACCGAGGATGACTTCGCCAACACCGTGGAGGATGCTATCAACATCATGCATAATGTCTTGGACAACGCCAAACCTTTGGAAGAGTTCTTGGAACTTGTGCGGGCGCAGTTGGCGTACCACAAGTTGGCTACCGAGTTGTTGGGCGGCATGGTTGGCCAGTTTGAAGACTTGATTGAGGACAATGCTCGTCAGTCAAGTAATGGCCGAGAGTCGGGTGACTTTGATATTTAAAGGGAGGTCTATATTTTCTTTGTATTAATGTATGCTATTCCAACCGTATCGACTGCATGCGATGATCCACGGGAGACCCTTCAACGCCCTCCAACAACTTAGCATGGATCGACTGCAATGCTCTCAAGGTATCAGATGCGTTGATCACAGCCGAAATGTTAATTTCGTTGGCCCCCTGTGAGATCATCTCGATGTTGATCCGTTCGTCAGCCAACACCTTGAACATATTACCCGCAATACCGATGAAATTCACCATCTGTTTTCCTACCAACGAAACAATGGCCATGTTTCTCGTGACATCCACCGTTCCCATCTTGCGCAACTCAACCAACGCATGTTTCAAGTGGATTTCTTGGTCGGTCTGGATCAGCAAAGCCATGGAAACATGGACTTCCGACGTCGATATCAAGTCCACCACCAACTTATAGTTGTCCAATGTGGTGAAAATATGTGCAAGGAACCCATGGGACAACGTTTTCTTGTTGGAATGGATGTTGATGACAACAATGTCTTGTTTGGCGGTGATAGCCGTCGCTGACCTCTTCTTGTGTGTCGCTATATACCGAAGCGACAACGTCTCGTACGCAGCCGGTGGATGTGGTGGTGTTTCTTCGCCTCTTCTGCCAACATTGTCGGGATAGATAATGGTACCTTTACCCTTGGGGTTCTCCACGTTCTTGATTCTGATGGGGATCTTGGCCTTGATGACTTGTTCCATGGTGAATGGATGGATCACTTCGGATCCGTAGTATGTCAATTCAGCGGCCTCTTCAGGAGTGACACTGTCCAATAACCGGGCATTGGGCACCTTGCGAGGATCAGCAGTGAAGATACCATCGACTTCCTTCCAGATCTGTAACTCGTCTGCTTGGGCACCCACAGCTACCAACGCAGCACACAAGTCAGTATATCCCCGACCAACACCATTGAGTAATCCACCAGGGACTATTCCAAAGTATCCTGTGAGGACCGGCACCACGTCAGTGTCCAATTCCAACACCCTTCTGCCCAACTGCAACGACAAGAACTTGTAAAAACTGTCGTCAAACCCGTTGTTGAAGTCGTAGTCTGACGGAATGATATCAGACAAGTCGATATATGTGGCCTTAACACCACGGTCGTTCATTAGTGCTGCCATAAAGAGACACGAGAGTTTTTCTCCAATAGACATGATCGAGTCGAGTGTCCGTGGCAGAATCTCTCCAATGACTTGGCACGCTTTCAAGAGCTCCTGTGCTCTGGCAATTTCTTTGTGGGTATTGTTGACCAAATCCTGCTGGATCTCGGGGTTGGAAACACGTTTCTTTGCGTTGTCGATGTGGTCGGTTTCGATGAGATCAAGAAGCGAGACAAAGTCGCCGCTTTCCAGAGCCAAGTCAGCAGCCCGGAGCAACCTTGACGTCGTACCTTCACTCTTTGACTGCGACGACCTGGCCGAACATACCACTGCAACCCGATAATTCTTGCTGTAAACCTTGACAATATCGTCGACGATATTCTCTGGGAACTTACCTACAGACGTGCCGCCAAACTTCTGAATGATCCAGCCTTTATTCACGACGTTCAAGTCAAGCACTGAGTTGTAGGATTTAGGTGTATCCGCGGGGGAAGAAACCATTGTGATAGCGAAACGAGTGTGGGTTCTGAAGATGAATTTATTCACTGATAAACTATGATTCACCAACTGTGAGTCAACGGAAAATTTTTGCCGGTACCGGACACGTGAACAGTGCAAATATAATATTTTGCAGCCGCTTGTCTGTCAGAAACCCTGCTGACGGAGCAACTCTGCCGGACTTAGGGTGGGGCGAGATGGGTTTAGCCTGATTCTTTCTGTAGTGAACGATGAGGCTTTCCTCCAACGGGGTTTGTTCGGACGATTGATATTTTTGTTCCCTTATCAGATATATAAGTAACACAAAACCAGGACCCTTGTTTTAGACGTTCGACATAATTTGAAGCCATTATACGAGGCTCGCTACCAGAGGTGAGTTTGCTAAACTAAACTATCAAATTGATAATTATAAAAAATTGATATAGTTTCCTATTTATGAAGAAATAAAAAAAATTAAATAAAAAAAAAGCATGAAAGCTCCACAACTGCCACTCGTGGTCCGTGTCTCGTGGACCGTCGCAGCTCCATCGTCGTTTAGTGTTAATTATCGTATGTTTGGTGTGAGCTGATCACATCACCAAACCCAGCTCTTATCTGCACTACCTGAAAAATTATCCACGATTTGCTACCTTTCTTTACCGAAACCATGTCGAAACGAGCTGCTTTGGAACCGGAGGGAGATGTCAAAAAGACAGACACAAGCTTCAGCAAGAGCGATATCAAATCGTTTTTCAACGGGCGCATTTGGACGCCAGAATTCCAAGATACGCTCACAAACGACATCGCGGCCAGCCAGCCATACCGTTGGGGCACCATCACCGAGCTCATGGACGACACATTGTTGAGACAAGTCAGAAAAGAGGTGCTCGAAGAAATCCACTTTACCAAGAAAGAAACCGATATCTACAAAGTGTTCCAGTCGGGCGACTTGGCCAACTTATCCGGGTTGGACTGGGATGACTTGTCGAGATTACCGTCGTTGTTCAAGCTCCGGGCAGGCATTTATTCAGAAGAGTTCCGTGACTTTGTCCTGAAGGTCACTGGATGCGGAAAGCTCAGTGGGATCAAGACAGACATGTCCATCAACACGTATACTAAAGGATGTCACCTTTTGACCCACGACGATGTCATCGGATCGAGAAGAGTCAGTTTTATTCTTTACTTACCTGATCCCGACAGAACATGGAAGGCTAACTATGGAGGAGCATTACGGTTGTTCCCTGCCATTGTGCCTAACGTGCCAGAAACCGATTTCCTGGCGAAACTCGTGCCTCAATTCAACCAGATCGCCTTTTTCACTGTCCAGCCTGGCCTCTCATTCCACGATGTGGAAGAGGTCCGTGTGGATAAGCAGAGATTATCGATCCAAGGCTGGTTTCATATCCCACAGCCAGGCGAAGACGGGTATATTCCTGGTGAACAGGAAGACACCGAATCCCGTTCGACATTACAGCAGTTGCAGAGCCAGCAGTTGCAGGAGTTTGATTTCCCCAAGCCTACAAGAACGGACATTCCTGTTACGGCGGCAGGTGAAGGGTCCGAAAACGGGCTTAGTGTGGACGAGATCGAGTACTTGAAACAGTACGTCAACCCCGTTTACTTACAGGCCACGACTATCGAGCAGTTGAACACGGTGTTTGTAGATGACTCCGTGGTTGAAATCAAGAATTTCTTGAACGACGAGTATGCTGGTGTGTTGCGGCAGGCGCTCCGTCACACTGAGCTCGAGGAGAAACAGCCTCTGAAGTTGAGCGAGATCCGGGCGCCATGGAAATGTGCCATTCCTCCCCACAAGCAGCGGTTTATGTACATGGACGGAAAGGCGCCGTTTGACGTGAGTGAAGCAGCCATCAAGGAGTTGAACCATGTGGGGCCACAGGAGGAGCCCAACTTTACGCTATTGCGCGATAGAAGCGGCAGTAGCAACGATAAGTTGGCGGAGTTGGCGGCGGTTTTCCGGTCGCTTGCCTTGAGAAAATGGTTACAGGAACTTACATCGTTGGTGGTGACGAGCGACCAGGTGCTTGTGAGACGGTTCCGGCCTGGTCACGACTTCATTTTGGCCACGTCGCTGGAGAACAATGCACGGAACGAGAATGAGTTGGACGTGTTGTTGGAGGCGACGCTTAATCTCACGCCCACGGCCACGGCGCAGAAGCACTGGGAGTCTGGGGAGTTTGGGGGCTACGAGTTGTGTATGGCGACAAAGAATGGCCAGGACGACGACGACGACGACGATGATCCAGCGATCTACAAGGCTAACGATCCTAAGGACGACAGTGTGTTGTATACGAGTCAGTGTAAATGGAACTCGTTGACGTTGATGGTGCGCGATCCGATGGTGTTGAAGTTCATCAAGTACGTGAGCATCAACGCCAGCGGCTCCAGATGGGACTTGAGTTGTCAGTGGAATGTTAAAGAGTAAACAATTCATGAGAGTAACCACATGTAGGCATCAGGTGAAGATAACCTGATTAGGACAACGGACGCGATGTTACCCGGCATCGGACCACTTCAGGAATCGCGCTCCATAAAAAAAGATTCGAGTCCGGTGAATTTTCCAGGTATCCAACACACTTTAGCGAGCCATGGCCGACACAGAACCTAATCCCTTGGTGATTTTTGTCACGATTGCGACGATAATTTCGTCATTCATTGCACTTTACTTTGTGCAGCAGAACAAGAAGAAGACACCGGTGCTCAAGCCAGACCAGTTCCAGAAGTTCCCTCTCATTGAAAAGACAAGGGTGTCGCACAACTCGTGTATCTATCGGTTTGGCTTGCCCCGCTCGACCGACAGATTGGGCTTGCCCATCGGGCAGCACATCTCGATCGGAGCTGTGGTCAACGAAAAGGAGGTTGTCAGACTGTACACGCCCATTTCGACCGACGATGAGTTGGGCTACTTTGACTTGTTGATCAAGACGTACGAGAACGGAAACATCTCGCGCCACGTCGAGGCCAAGAAGATTGGCGAGACGGTCGAGTTCAAGGGCCCCAAGGGTTTCTTCACGTACACGCCCAACATGGTGCAGAGTTTCGGGATGATTGCGGGAGGCACAGGGATCGCGCCCATGTACCAGATCATCACGGCCATCTTGCGGAACCCCGACGACAAGACCAAGATCAGCTTGATCTACGCCAACGTCACCAGCAACGATATCTTGTTGCGTGCCGAGTTGGACAAGTGGGCCGACGAACACGCCGACCAATTTTCCATCCACTACGTCCTCAACGAGGCACCCGAAAACTGGCAGGGCAGCGTCGGGTTCGTCACACCGGAGCTCATCGACAAACACTTGCCAAAATCGTCTGACGACACAAACTTGTTGTTGTGTGGCCCTCCACCAATGATCAGTGCCATGAAGAAGGCGGCTGTTTCCTTGGGGTACCCCAAGGCCAAGCCGGTGTCCAAGTTGGGTGACCAGGTTTTCGTCTTTTGATCCGCGCGCAACCGATAAAAATCTAAATAAATTACGTACCACTAATAGCTACTTACCATGCTACTATTGTTTCTCTTAACGACAGCGCTTGCGTTTGAGGTCGATAGCGTGTTTCTTGCGGCTATCGAGAACAACGAGCGCGAGATGGCGATCGAGAACATCCTCCGGTCGCCCACCAAGTTCAAGAACTTGCCTCCCATCGTCAGCAGACCCACGCACAAACAACGGACGCTCCGCGACGGCGAGTTGCCGCAGTACGTGCTTGACTATGCTCCGTTGGTCCACTTGTACTCGGAAGAAAAGTACTTGCCGTACGACATCAAGCAGTTTGTATCCAACTGCCATGCGGAATGGGGCAACGGCACGCGGGTCAGCGGCACGAGCAACTCGTTGGACATCACGGAGTTGGGGCTGTTGCCTCGCTCCAAGGACGTTTTCTTGACGGCCAACAGCGACTTCGATGCAGACCCCGACTGGATCACCGGGCGCCACAACACGCCGTCGTTGATCAACGGCGAGATCAAGGACGCCCCAGCGACGTTGATCGTCACCGACAAGGGCAACGGCTGGGTCGATGCGTACTGGTTCTACTTCTACTCGTTCAACTTGGGTCCGTTTGTCATGGGCTCGGGGCCCTACGGCAACCACGTGGGTGACTGGGAACACTCGTTGGTCCGCTACTATAACGGCAAGCCCATCATTGTGTGGATGTCGGCGCACGGCGGGGGCGGTGCGTATTACTACGACAACTTGGAGAAGTACGCCTTGGAGCCCCGCCATCCGGTGATATTCAGTGCCCGTGGCACGCACGCCAATTACGTTTCGGTGGGGCAGCATCCACACGACTTGCCGTACGAGATTCTTTCGGACTTTACCGACCGGGGTCCGTTGTGGAACCCGACAAAAAACTACTTGGGATACACCTACGACGGCACGGCCGTGACCCCGGTGCGCAACAGCAACAAGCACCACCGCGGGCGCGAAGAGGCATACGGCAACTGGCTCGCGTTTCCTGGTAAGTGGGGCGACCGGCAGATTCCGATGCTGGACGCCCGGCAGCGGCACCTGTTGATTGGGGGCTACAAGTATATCAACGGCCCTGGTGGCCCGTTGATGAAGAACTTGATGCGGCTTTCGCCGTGCGAGCGGCACAAGTGGTGGAATTTCTGGAACGGGTGCAATGTGCGGCAGAACATCAAGTGGGGCGTTGGCTTGGAGAGCGAGGGGTACAATTGCGGCAACATCTTTATCCACGTGCGTCCGCGCTGGCTCCGCAAGTTGGTGTCGCAGATGACGTGGGGCGGTGGGCTCTGTTTTGTGACAGACTTGTTATATGGATAAATTAGCGGCTAGAAGTAGAGAAATAAGACAAAAAAGCGGAAGGGATCTGACATGAGTCAGAATTAACGTATAGGGACGGAATTGAGCAAAAGCAGACAAAAATAGCAGACGGCAACGAGCGAAACGAGAAGAAATGCAGCCGAAAAAAAAGTAGTGAGATCCAATAAAAAGAATTACGGCGATCATCGCACGTATTTTCTTTATCTTTAAAACTGATATATTCTTTTCGCACCATCTCACACATACCATGGTGGACAAAGAGAAGGAGCTTGTCAGAGAGACGTTCGCCATGAACAACATGGACGAACCAAGCGGTAGCACGAGTTCACTGAACCCGTACCCTGAAACCAGCCCGACCAAATGGCAGTCGTTCAAAGACTCGTTCAAGCCCGCCGAAAAACAAGAGCTTGTGGATGACGAGCAGCAGGACTTGACCGATATCCAGCGCATCAACATCAACACCGCCAAGTCGCCGTTGAAGCGTAAGTTGAAGAATAGACATCTCCAAATGATCGCCATCGCCAGCTCTATCGGCTCAGGCCTTCTTATAGGTACCGGCTCCGCGTTGTCGGCCGGAGGACCGGCAGGGATCCTTATTGCGTGGGCCTTGACAGGGTCTGCTATTTTGTGCACCATCCAGGCCATGGCTGAATTGGCGGTGACGTTCCCGATTTCCGGCTCGTTCAACGTGTATGCCTCCAGATTCATCGATACCAGTGTCGGGTTCGCCGTGGCATGGAACTACTTCTTCCAGTTCTTGGTGTTGTTACCGTTGGAGTTGGTTGCAGGCTCCATCACCATGAAGTACTGGAACACCAGCATCAACCCCGATGTCTGGGTTCTCATCTTTTACGTAGTGGTGATCTCCATCAACTTCTTTGGCGTACGGGCATACGGTGAGGCTGAGTTTGTCTTTTCCACTCTTAAAGTCATCGCCATCATCGGATTCATCATTTTATCGATCGTGTTGGCTGCTGGCGGCGGGCCCCACCCGCAAAAGGACGGCACGAGATACTGGCACGATCCAGGCGCATTTGCCAACGGGTTCAAGGGCGTCATTTCTGTATTTGTCACTGCCGCTTTCAGTTTTGGGGGCACGGAGTTGGTGGGTCTCACGGCAGCAGAGGCCGACGAGCCCCGTCGCTCGCTTCCCAAGGCCACAAAACAGGTCTTTTGGCGGATCATGATGTTCTACATGGTTTCATTGGTTTTGATCACGTTCTTGGTGCCATCAAACTCACCACGGTTATTGGGAGCCAGTAGTGTCGACGTGACAGCCTCACCATTTGTCATTGCCATCAATAATGGTGGTATCAGCGGGCTTCCATCGGTAATGAATGCCGTCATCTTGATCTCGGTTATCTCCGTGGGGTCATCGTCGGTATATGCCACCTCTAGAACCTTGACTGCCCTTGCTGAACAGGGTTTGGCTCCCAAGATCTGTGGCTACGTCGACCGTGCGGGCAGGCCGTTGGTCGCCATTGTGATCACCAATATCTTTGGCTTAATCAGTTTCATCGCAGCAAGCGGGAAACAGGCGCTCGTGTTTGACTGGCTCTTGTCAATCTCAGCGCTTAGTTCCATCTTTACGTGGCTCTCGATCTGCTTGGCCCACATCCGTTTCAGACGGGCATTGCTGGTACAGGGCAGAAGCACCGACGAATTGGCCTTTACGTCCCAAACCGGCGTCATTGGCTCCATCTACGGCGCAACACTCAACACGCTTGTCATCATTGCCCAGTTCTGGCTTGCGTTGTTCCCGTTGGGCGAGAAACCAAACGCAGCAGGATTCTTCCAGGCATACTTGGGTTTTGTCATCTTGATTGTGTTTTATATCGGCCACAAGATCTGGAAACGAAACTGGATCTTGTTTATCCGCGCCCACAATATCGATATCGATTCAGGCAGAAGAGAAACCGATATCGAGGCCTTGAAGGAAGAGTTGGCGGAGGAAAGAGCCATTTTAAGGTCCAAGCCTTTGTACTATAGAGCATATAGATTCTGGTGCTAGATGCAGGCAAATGTATACCATATTAAATTCAATCCATATTCATCCTTCTTCGTTATGCCCAGTAACTCGTCTTCCAAGCCGCCAGGGTTTGGCAGTGTGTTTCGATCGCTCACGAAATCACTTAAAACACAGGCAAAAGTTCCTGTGCTGGTCAATCCGACGGTTGTTGGCGGTGGTGATCTCCAGACCCTTCTCCACCAGCTCAAATCAGGATCCACCAGCTCGCGTGCCGCAACGGCCGCCAGAGTTACAGAACAGTTGGAGAAGTTCACGATCTCTTCTATCCCTGAAGTCTGGTACCTTGCCCGCGATTTGTGTGACCGCAGAGTCCCTGCCGCACACCGACGCATCGCTCTCCGTCTATTAACTGAATGCATCAAGCACGAGGACTCGTCTGTGGGCACACGACTTATGTTCTTCAAGGATATTGTTGAGTACTGCCAGTTGACGCCGAAACTCGATCCAGAATTTGGTCTTTTCTTGGACAATCTCGTGGCCTTGACCAAACATGGCAAAGATATCCACGATTTCTGTATCCACGACGAAAACAAGAACTTGAACTCGTTCTTGATGCTCAGTCTACGCGCCACGGGCGACTGCATTGCTACAGAAAGCACTAATCTCATTCACACATTAGATTTCATCAAGAGCTGCTTGAAGTTCAACTTCACCATTCTCGAAGAGTCTCTTATTGTTTCCATTATCAATACCGCAGTGGAAATAGGATTAATGACGACAAATACGCATATATTGCTGAGCGTGGTCCAACTCATACAAGCAGTCATTCTCTTTGGCAGTTTACCGGTAGATTGTCTCACTTCTACGATTGACTTATTCAGTTCTATCTATGGCCTCGAATTGGATCTATCGCTCAATAAACTTATCTGGAACTCGGTCACCAGTTTGTGTACTCCTGAGAACCTGCTCCTTGTGATATCATGCCTCTGCGAGACTTTGAGGAGCCCGGAACTCAATAAGTTCCGCACCTCGAATGCCGTCAACGAGACCAACGGGAAGTCAACCCCCGTCAATGCGTGCATTGGATCAATCCAACTTCTCCAGTTGATACAAATTTACCATATCTCCAACAGCACCACAGGCTTGGATAGCTCACTTGTTCAGATATATGATGCGGCCAAGCACGCACTCTTGTTCAATATCCCGTTGATCAATACAGCATTCTTACGCTCGTTTGACAGACTTTTTGCTGAAGATACATGGGGTGAAAGCTACGGTGAAACATCACAGACTCTTTCGACCTCCATCAGTAAGCTTATCCCCTTTCAATTGTGGTACTCTTCCACCTTTTCCATTTACGATACATTAAGAGCTTTTCAGATCAATTCCGAGCAGGACAAGTATTATATGCTCTCGATATGCAACTCGCTCCAGAGTTTGTACGAAAACCATGAGTTGCCCACGCCAAAGGCTAAATTGATTGGGTTCTTGATGGATAACCACCGATACATTTCCAAAGACAACACCAAGTTTGTATTGAACTTCTACAGCCAGGAAAGACTCTGCTCGCTCCTCAATCCGTTCTGGAAAGACAACTGTGTCAAACTTCTCAGCAATTTCTTCTTTAACACCACAGACGTGGAGATTAGAATCGCATGTCTTCTGGTGATAAAAGAAGCATTCAACATCTCGCTGTCGGTGATTGAAAAGAACAATATCAATTACGATCTATTCCTTGAGATTCTTAACAAATCATCAAATGAAACCAATGAACTAATGGTTGACTTTTTGCTTGACAATATTTTTACCTTTGTTGCCATCAATTGCTCTTCACAAGAATTCTGTCAATTGTGTAAGCTTTTCGAACCGGTGATTGAGGCTGTAGGCGACGAGTCTGAAAAAGCACACAATTTCAACACAATGTCTTTGTATCCAGTAACACAACCAATACGAAGCCAGTTTTCCGACATGTTCTTGGAGAAATTGGTCAAGACAATTGTACGGATCTTTTTGATAACTTCATCAAGTGACAGTGCTAAGGCCAGTCGCTCCTATGAACTAATGATCAACATGTGTCACTATACATTACAAAACAAGAAGGTAGAACCGCTCTTGATCTTGAGTCGATGTTTGATCAGAATCAGAGTCACCTTGGAAAATTACGTCTTTGTCACCACACCAGCCGATATGATTGGATTATCAGTCACATTCAAGCGGAATCCAGACGATACTGATTTCACCAAGGAAAAGTACCGGTGGGTATATCCTGAAACCTTGCCGTATCTCCCAGAAAAGTACCTCGATAAACCTTCAACAAACTTATCTCTAATTCAAGAAGATAGCGGAGAGGACAAGAAAGGCCAAATTGACTTATCGAAGTGGTTTGATATCGTTCTTCTTATTATGGAAACATTTGTTGATTGGGATATCTTCTCGTTTGTTTGGGCCCACTTTTGTTCTCAGCTTTCCAACACGAATATATTTGCTGCGGACTACGAACAGATCTTGCGTCTCAAGAACATCATCTGTAATCAATTGACGTTGAACTTGCCAGCATCATTCCAATTACCGGGCGATATCACCAAGGCTGATTTGCAAGTAGCATTGGTGCGGACATTTTCCGCATTGTTGAGTTATCATGATAAGTTTTCCAAGTACGACGAAGACCAGATCATCAACTCCTTGATCTTTGGCTTGAGCTCGTGGGATAAGACGGCTGTCCCCTGTATCAATATATTGACAGTATGCTGTTACGAAATCCCGTTGTCAATCAAGAAATTCTTGCTGGTAATATTAACTAAGTTGCAGACACGGGTCACCAGTGCCTTTGCCAGTACACATACGCTTGAGTTCTTGATGTCATTGATCCATTTACCGGTGCTTATATCTAACTTCACCATCGACGATTACAAGCGTGTATTTGGGATTGCCATCAAGTATATCCAGTATGCCAGAGATACGTCGAAGAGGAACTTGAGGAGCAATGATGACACGAGTGTGTTGCAGCTACACGGAGTCGATGCCAAAGTCGAGGAATCGCCTTCGACCCAATCGGTAGAGATCACGCCCATAATATCACATTATGTGTTAACCCTAAGTTTCAACGTCATTTCAAATATGTTTATTCAGATCAAAATCAATGATCGAAAGCTCTTGTCTTCTTACTTGATCCGAAACTTGCTGACCTGCGACGAGAACGGAGAGTTGGATAACCAAACGGTTGGGTTTCTTGACTTCATCACTCGGTTCACCTACAGTGAGATGCCGTTGAAGATCTCGCACCCTCAATCCAACAAAAACAATAATCTTCAACAATGGGTGATGGGGAATACTATTTTGGGGATTGAAACTGGTGACGACGGCACGAGTATTTCTATCCGGAGACCGACAGGGTATACTAACTTGAAGGTGGTGATGGACGACGAAGTTGGAGAACGACTCAATCCGAACTTCTTGCTTCTTCAGTTGTATAACAATTTTGAGGTCAGGACAAAGCCGATTCCGATAATCGAAGACTCGATTACGTTGCGTGCGTTATCGGTGCTTGATAGGATACCCACCGTTGAGTTCCATAAGATTGGGGTGTTGTATATCGGCAAGGGCCAGTCGAACGAGAGTGAAGTATTGATGAACAAAGTCGGTTCACGTGGATACCAGCAGTTTTTGAGCAAGCTTGGATCGTTGGTGCGATTGAAGGATGCCAAAGATATCTATTTGGGAGGCTTGGATAGCACGAGCGGTTTGGACGGAGAATATGCCCGTTCATGGAACGATAAGACGACGCAGATTATTTTCCATGTGACGACGATGATGTCACGGCAGCTTGAAGATGTTGATATCGACATGAAGAAGCGACATATCGGGAACAACTACGTGAATATCTACTACGACGAGCTGGGCTTGCCGTTTAACTTCAACTTGATCCGGTCCCAGTTCAATTTCTTGAACATAGTTATTACGCCCCATACCCAGGCGGTATCGGTCAGCAGAACGCTTGAGAGATATGTGAGTGAAGAGCTGGCACGCTTTGTTAAGGTGCGTGTCTATCGACGGTCTGGGGTTCCCGCGGTGTTTGCTACATGTCACTTCAAGATTGTCTCAAGTGAACAGTTGCCGGTCTTCATCCGAAACTTGGCGCTCATTGCAGATCAATTTGCGTGTGTATGGCATTCGAAGGGCACGTACGTTTCAAACTGGACTCAGCGTGCCAAACAAATACGCAGCATTCGTGGCAAAATACTAGAGATGCACCAGACTCTCAGTGAAGAGCAAGCCGCAGCAGGAAATAAAACTGACCAGACGGGGGAGGAAACGGTGCAGTCGTTTTTAGAACAATTACAGTTTGATGGCGTGCTCAGCGCCAAATCTGAGGAGGCAGTAAAGTACCAGTACTTATCGGCAAACGAAACAGAGACGTATAAATTAGCGGAATTCAATTCGTTCACGAATTGAATGGGTCTTTGCAGCTTGTTTTATTTCCGATGGATCGGACTAGATCTAACAAAAGAAGAAAAAATACAGATGATGATTTCTAATCAGTCACATGACCATGCGCACTTTGGTTACCTAATTGAGGTATGGATAAGAGCCATCTGTGGCTTATCGAAAATTTTTGACTAGGCTTAACCTACGCCTCGCCAGTAATGGGCCAGCCACTCTCCTTCGTTCCCCACACAATGGAACCAATTTTAGCCTTTTTTGGTCTCTCTCCCTCTTTGTTTTTAGTGAGTACCCCTTTATCTAGCAGCAACTCTCCGGTGATGTCATTCACAAGTCGTCGGTCCGTGTCCTAATTTATTGTTTTTTGCAGGCATTCCGAAACGGACCAATGACGATTTTTTCCGTAGCCACCGTTTTCCACTTTTTTTCATGGGTAATTATTAATTCATTACCTTGTGCTCCTGCACCCAAACAACACGATGGGATAAGTATAAATCCTCAGAGCCATCCATCGATCTTTTGCTTCCAAGCAGCAAGCCACCATGGAAACGTTTTCCAGACTGACGCGTATGGCGTTGGACTCAGTATCAAAGACCCTTTCCAGTCAGAGAGATGCTCTTGGCGCGTTGTGCCTGCAATACGACCAGGACTTGTTCTCTCAACTAAACTTGGTGCTGTCTCTCCAAATTTTGTTCCAGACCCATAACAAAGGTGGCAAAATTGTCGTGAGCGGAATAGGGAAGTCCTTCAAGATTGCAAACAAGTTGGTTGCTACTCTCAACTCGCTCTCCATCACGGCATTTGCCTTACACCCTTCAGAAGCGCTCCATGGCGACTTGGGAGTAGTCAACGAAAGAGACTGCATGATCCTTCTTACGGCCAGTGGCAACACCCCTGAATTGATCAACTTGCTTCCACACATAGAGACAGAGATCCCCATCATCTTGTTGACATGCAACAAGGATTCAAAACTCTCCAACCATCCACAAGTAAATGCTCTTTTGTATGCGGGATTACCCTCGTACCTAAACGAAGATGCGATCCACGGAATGCCTGCTCCAACAGTCTCAGCCACGTTATCTTTGGTGTTGGCCGATGCCGTCATTTTGGCTCTCCTGGAAATGATCGAAGAAGATTTGGTCAAACGGAAACGAATGTTTGCGTTGAAACACCCGGGTGGTTCTATCGGGGCCAATTTGAGCCATTTGAACAGCAGCAGGCTGTCTAAGAATTCGATTTCTTCACAGATAAGCTCAACATCACTTTTGCTGCTTAATCAGATCCGGGACTATGTTGCTCAAAACAAGTCAGTTCCAAGCTCAGTATCGACATCAGATGACGAAAGCGACACTCCTACCAGACTCTCGGAATTGCTGCTTAACTCTCGCTGTAGCGAATCGCATGTGCTCCAAGTAACATCCAAGGAGTGGGAACAAACCACAGAGTTAT